>VZTD01003019.1:269630-375600 GCA_013397725.1 Rhagologus leucostigma
CGCCGCGCCCGGCCCCGGTCTCGCCGAGGGCGAATCGGGCGGGCCGCCTCTGTGCGGGTTCAGCGGCGCCCAGGACGAGGAGTTGGAGCTCGGCCCCGCGGAGCTGCTGCAGCGGGACGTGCTGCTGTCGGAGCTGCGCGGCTGCCGGGTGCGGCTCCGCGGCAACCCCAACACGCTGCGGGTGCGCGACTGCCGCGGCTGCACCGTGCTCTGCGGGCCCGTGTCCACCTCCGTGCTGGTGGACGGCTGCAGCGACTGCCTGCTGGCGCTGGCCTGCCAGCAGCTCCGCACCCACCGCACCCGCGACTGCCGGGTCTACGTGCAGGTGACCAGCCGGGCCGTAATCGAGGCCTGCACTCGGGTCTCCTTCGCGCCCTACTCCTGGAGCTACCCTGGTATCGACGAAGATTTCGAGTCGTCTGGGCTGGACAGAAACAGTAACAACTGGAACCTGGTGGATGACTTTGACTGGCTGGCGACTGACAAGCCTTCACCCAACTGGAGCCTGATCCCCGAGCAGGAAAGAATCACTTGCTGGGACTGACTGCGGAGGCAGCTCTGCTGTGCAAGAGATGTAAAAGCATTGATCCACAAACTGTGGGACTTAATCCCCGATATGCCATTAAATGATTCCATTCAGTATTTAAATTTTGAATTATAATGTATGGCTGGATTTCTTAGTTGAAGAATACCAGTCAAATAGCGTTTACTGTTCTTGCACAAGTTGCTGCTATAATCTGTATGTATCACTGTGGGATTTGCCACCTTCTGAAGTACCTCATTGTGAGTTTTACCTAATTAAGGCGGGGCGACGGCCACTGATACACAAACAACAGTGAGCCTCTGTTAGAGCTGTTGTGCTGTTTTCACTCACCCAGGCAGAATCTGAATTTGCTGCAACACGTGCAGATTGTACTGGAATGAAAAGATCAAATACCAGTTTTTTCGTATTTTTGTGGTTCTCACTTTGCTGACAGCAGTGCACTGTATCTTATGGGGAGTGCAAGGCAGCACTGCTGTGAGGTAAAGGAAGAGAAAAGGTTAATTTAAAGGAAGAGTTTGTAACTGCACGGTACAGCAGACTGAGATGCATCCTAGGCTGTGATACAATGTGGAACCAGTTTCTCTTGATTCTGGTTAAGGCTGTAAGTTGTCTGTAGGTTTTTATTTCAAGTGAGATAAATCTAAAGGAAAAAAGTGTTCTAATAAACATCTAACGCTCTCCTAATATATTGATTGCTCAAAATTAACAAACCTATGGAGTCTGTATAAATACTAAAGCTTCACAATCTTTAAATGTTGTGTGAAGGGATGCTGCTTCTGTAAGCAACTCGGAGGCATCCAGCAAGTGCTGATGAACCTCACAGAAGCTGGGTTAACTGTTCCTCTGCAATCTGAAGCTTCAGGGGAGAGGTATTCAGGGATGTCGCACTAGTTTACCAGACAACAGGCTTTTTGTGCTGTGATCCTAATTTGCAGCGCTCTGCTACTGCACAAGTGCAGTGTTGACAGAGGGAGTCGGTAAAACAGAAAGATGAGATGCTGTATTCCAATTCCAAAATTGCATGTTACCTTGCATAAAGTGCCGAGTAATTTAAGTCTCTTCGCTCCTGCTAAATAATAATAAAAAAGTAGCAGCACTGTNGCTGCTGACGGGCAGCGTGCGGTTCCTGGCGCCCTACGAGGTGCGGCAGGGGCAGGAGACCGTGGCGCGGCTGCAGGGGGACCTGGCGGCGCGGCGGCAGCAGCTGCAGCCCAAGAAGAAATTCGCCTTCCGCGCCNGCGCGACTGCCGCGGCTGCACCGTGCTCTGCGGGCCCGTGTCCACCTCCGTGCTGGTGGACGGCTGCAGCGACTGCCTGCTGGCGCTGGCCTGCCAGCAGCTCCGCACCCACCGCACCCGCGACTGCCGGGTCTACGTGCAGGTGACCAGCCGGGCCGTAATCGAGGCCTGCACTCGGGTCTCCTTCGCGCCCTACTCCTGGAGCTACCCTGGTATCGACGAAGATTTCGAGTCGTCTGGGCTGGACAGAAACAGTAACAACTGGAACCTGGTGGATGACTTTGACTGGCTGGCGACTGACAAGCCTTCACCCAACTGGAGCCTGATCCCCGAGCAGGAAAGAATCACTTGCTGGGACTGACTGCGGAGGCAGCTCTGCTGTGCAAGAGATGTAAAAGCATTGATCCACAAACTGTGGGACTTAATCCCCGATATGCCATTAAATGATTCCATTCAGTATTTAAATTTTGAATTATAATGTATGGCTGGATTTCTTAGTTGAAGAATACCAGTCAAATAGCGTTTACTGTTCTTGCACAAGTTGCTGCTATAATCTGTATGTATCACTGTGGGATTTGCCACCTTCTGAAGTACCTCATTGTGAGTTTTACCTAATTAAGGCGGGGCGACGGCCACTGATACACAAACAACAGTGAGCCTCTGTTAGAGCTGTTGTGCTGTTTTCACTCACCCAGGCAGAATCTGAATTTGCTGCAACACGTGCAGATTGTACTGGAATGAAAAGATCAAATACCAGTTTTTTCGTATTTTTGTGGTTCTCACTTTGCTGACAGCAGTGCACTGTATCTTATGGGGAGTGCAAGGCAGCACTGCTGTGAGGTAAAGGAAGAGAAAAGGTTAATTTAAAGGAAGAGTTTGTAACTGCACGGTACAGCAGACTGAGATGCATCCTAGGCTGTGATACAATGTGGAACCAGTTTCTCTTGATTCTGGTTAAGGCTGTAAGTTGTCTGTAGGTTTTTATTTCAAGTGAGATAAATCTAAAGGAAAAAAGTGTTCTAATAAACATCTAACGCTCTCCTAATATATTGATTGCTCAAAATTAACGAACCTATGGAGTCTGTATAAATACTAAAGCTTCACAATCTTTAAATGTTGTGTGAAGGGATGCTGCTTCTGTAAGCAACTCGGAGGCATCCAGCAAGTGCTGATGAACCTCACAGAAGCTGGGTTAACTGTTCCTCTGCAATCTGAAGCTTCAGGGGAGAGGTATTCAGGGATGTCGCACTAGTTTACCAGACAACAGGCTTTTTGTGCTGTGATCCTAATTTGCAGCGCTCTGCTACTGCACAAGTGCAGTGTTGACAGAGGGAGTCGGTAAAACAGAAAGATGAGATGCTGTATTCCAATTCCAAAATTGCATGTTACCTTGCATAAAGTGCCGAGTAATTTAAGTCTCTTCGCTCCTGCTAAATAATAATAAAAAAGTAGCAGCACTGTGGAATGCAGGGTCTTTCCAGTGCCCTGTTAGTGGTGCTGAAGTGACCGCTGTCCATAAATGAAGTATACATAGCAGTTCTAGGTTTCTAAAACCCCTCCTTAACTTGTGACATTTTGCAAGAAATAATTGTTTATCTTGCCTTAGCATAAAGCTTTATTTTAAAACTGCAAATTGTTTCTGCTGTGCAGCCATCATCTATGTGCCTCTAACAGACACTAAATCCTAGCTGAACCATCAAAACCGGCACCACTGCCAGGAGAACTACCTGAAACTTCACTTGGGTGCTTGACTGGTTTTGAGCAGAAATTTTTTTTTATGTAAGTTGTTTTCAGCATATTTAATTTAAAGGGGGAGGGGAAAAGGGATTTTTTTTAATATTCCTGACAACTTTCAGTTTTGTTTACTTCTGTTAATGTATATTTTTTGACTGAATTGGATTTTGCATTTCAAATATACTTGTTTTGAATTGTTTCAGTTGTCCATTTACTAATGATTCTTCTTTGCATTGTCAACATCATAAAATGATTTAAAGAAGACACCCTCAGTCTTAATTTAATGTACGTAATTTATGTCCTTTTTTAGAGGGATGTGATCAGTGGAGGCTCTCAAGTATCTTTTAACACATCCATCTTAGTACAGAACCTGATTGTGTAGTTAATTGTTCTCCACAGATCCCAGTAGTGACAGATCAATCCTGTTAGCATCCTCTAGCCTTGAGACTGCAAAATGTTCAGCCTGTAAGAACTACAGTAATGCCTTGTTCTACTTGCCCAAAGCTCTAAGCATTTACATCTCCTTCCTGTGGCGATGGATCCCGGCAGATCCAGACTGGGAGAGAGACCCCAGGCTGTGGCAGGGGTGCCCTGAGGCTTCCCCGTGCACTTCACATGGAAGTGCCGTGTCCTGTTCCAGCTCTTGGCCCGTGGCATGCAGTACTGCCTGAATAAACAGAGCGGGAGTTAAAACATGGAAGTTTAAACTTCAATTTCTCTCTGAAATTGCTTCCTTGGGGATGTTTTTCACAAGTCAGTTATTGACATCCCAGCTCTTAATGTTTTCTTCCCTCCAAATACTTAACTTTGGTCAAACCACAGTTAGCAGGTAGTACTCTTCAGGAACATGGTGCCAGACAATTACTTTCCCTTAAAGACTTAGCATTACCCTTGTAATACAAAACAGGTAACTGGCTCTTGGTCTCAGGCATGGCATGAAACAAGGAAGTCCGATTTGAGAATAGCAAGTCCAGAAAAGTTTGGTCAGGCAAATACCTAAATGTGATTTATAGTTCTAAATATATACCTCTATATATACACAGTTGCACATGTTTCCATACACCGTTTCTAAATTACTTGTCTAGTGTAGAATCATTGTAGGAGAAAATCAAAACTATTTGGGAACAGAAATATGTTAGTGTAGTATGTGAACTCAAGCCCTAGTAAAGGTTTGCTGGCATGTTCACGGGCTATTCAGTATAATAGAAATTGCAACTTTTTTGGGTCTCCAAGGAAGAGAAGCCAAACCCGTAAGTATTTCTAATCGGCTAGCAACACTAATTTTTTTAATTATTATTATTTAATATGGAAAAGAAAGTCACTGCTAGCATGAGCACTGGCAGGCTGCCATCTACATGTCCCAGAACATTCCATTCTGACACCACAGTGCAGACAGTGCGATACAATAACCCCCAGCGTTCTGCAAGCCCTTCTAGGCAGGAAAGAGGTAAAATGCCATGTGAGTGAGAGGATGCTACTTGATATCCCCAAATTACAGTTACTTGTTTGAGAATCCATTTTCCAGTCAAATCTAGTGGAAAGTGGCAATTCAGATGTATTGAGAATTATATTCTTAATAAATTTTTTTAAAAGTATTTAAAAGCATGGTAGAAGTAAGTAAAGGTATGTATGTTTTACAGAACAGTTGGGTAGACACAGATATAAAATAATCTGTATTTTAAATTCCACATCTATTGCTTAAAACTCATAATTTCTTAGCATCTATTTTGGAAGGAAAAATATTTTTTTATGTTGACACACATTAATGTTTTGGAAATAAGATGTTGGGGATATTTTGGTTTATACTATAGAGTCTAGATTATTTTGGTCCATCTAATTACAAAGTAAATATTGAACAGGAAAAGACTAAAAGACTAGCCCACAGTATTTGTAGCTTTATCATGTCTTTAGGTTTTGCTTCAACTGACAAGGCATCAGAAAAATCACTTCCTGTCTTAAGCTATTTGTTCAAGAGGTCAAAAACATACCTTAAGTATGGAAGCAATGGAAAAAGTTTTACTGAGAGTGTCTGGTCTCAACAAGCAAGGAATTTTGTGCTGTCTTGTCTCTAGATGACTTGATGATGGAGCATCTCCTACGTCACATGGAAACAAGACTCCTTCTAAGAGAGTAAGGAGCGTGTCATGATGTGCTCTGAGCTGCCGGCTGCAGGTGTCCGGGCTCCTGGACTCCCCTTCTGCAGCCTGCAATTTAGAAATACTCAGAGGGAAGGTTGGGCAGAGTTCAGATGTGCCAGACTGCCTCCATTCTCCCAGGTCAAGAAGACTCGCAGTACCAGCCTGGTCAGAGGCACTTTGTCTTCCCGCTGATCACAGCTTGGAGAAAGGAGAGCCACACACGCTCGGTTTCTTCCCTCAGAGAAATAAGTGAAGAAAACACCTGGCAGCCTCTTCTAGTCAGAAGCAATCAGAAGCAGGGAACAAGCTAGTTGCAAGCCAGCTTGCCTAGGAGCAAGATGGACTAAAAACATGAAGTGAGAGAGAAAACTGTTCAGAGAAGCCCAGTGAATGAGGATGTTCAGGGACAGTAATTCCCCGACCATTTAAGAGTAGCCCTGGCACCAGTTTGTCAGTGTGACTCGCACAGTGGCTGGGTTCACTTACCCTGCATAATGTACAACTGACGTGAGCAAAGTCTCTTCAAGAGCTCTAGCTCTGGTTTGTATCACACCGCCATCAGTTCCACCACAAACTTCTTTAAAAACCACATACTTTAAAGAAATTAATGATGCTAGACATCACAAGGGGCTGAAAAACAAATGCCTGCCAGAGACACAGGATAACAGAAACATCAGCACCATAAACCCAGTGCAAATTTGCCCTGAATAGAGACTAACAGGCAGAAAGTTTATGAAAATAGTGGAGGGCACTGAGCTGCAGTACCGTTTTCCACATCGAGTCAGGAAAGCAAAGTCCTGTTGCAAACATTTTTGAAAGACAGCCTGGTTGGACAACCCTTTTCCAGTCAACAGCCTCTCCAAAATCTTCAAAGCCAGCGAAACTTCCTTAGTTCACCACAGGGCTGTTACTTAGAGCTTTAAAGCTCCTGTGCGTGTCTGTGGAGGAAATAAAACAGTCCTATGCAAAGATACACAATACTGAACCCACCGGAGAAAACTGAGGCCGTTTTCCAGGCCACACAGAGCTTTGAGCATTGCCACTTGAGGCACTGAGGGGTAGCACAGACCAAAACTTGCCTCCAGAGGAGCCAGAAGCTTTGCTGCTGCTTCCCATGGGGCCATCACCTCACCAAGAGGTCTGTCCCGAGAGAGATCGACCCCCCTGGGTTCCCTTTGGAGTCCAGGCATTTCCCTCTATCTGCCCCTGCTTCTCTGAATAACAGCAGCAGAAATGGAGTTACTTGCATTCTCTCTTTATCCAGCCCTCTTTCATTTAAATAGATTCTGATAGGAGCTGTAGTAGAATTGTTGTGTGAAAAAACAGGTAAGAAACACATGCATAAGACAATTCCCTACACAATTTTATGCATTATATTTTTGAAGGCTTGGATTTCTTTTTTCAAAGTTTCTTATTTAAGCAATAGCTGCATGTAGACAAGGTTCAAATCTCAGTGGCTTAACCTGGAATTGCTTCAAGTTTTACTAAACAGCCAATTTCATCACATACAAGGAAAGACGGGAATAGCAAGAAAAAGGATCTATGCAACTTGGGGAAATTTCAGCATTTCCATTCACATCATGATCTGATTTATCTGACCGACTAGAGGATCAACCTGTTGTGCTGAGATGTTTTCCAGCAGTAGTGACTATCATGAGCTTTTTGTAAGCTTCTTTTAATTCCCAACATGTTTCTTTCCCATTTATGCAAGTACAAGCTTTGATTTCTAACTCTTATTTTTTCAGCAGTGAATGCTACACCCCAGGCATCACAATAATACAAACAAATACTCATAATGACCATCTTGGGGGTCAAAAAAAGCTGTGTTTTCTGAACATGTTACACACCACATGAATGATGGCTGAAATTCTGGGAACTACCCAGAGCAAAACCACACCAAAACCCCCACAGTGTGTCCCAGCAAAGTTCAGGAGCTACGGAGTCCACCAGGTCAAATCACCCTTCCCGGGGTTTACAACAATCCCAGCAGTGAATTTAGAACTTGCCTCTTTTTCTAGCCTCAGAACCTGCAGTCACCTCACATGCCACAAAAACAGCAGCCTACCAAGTTACCTGTGTAAGGAGGAAAAAAGAAAGTCGTAAATCAGACTTTTCTCCATCTGATAATCGTACAGCGAGGCACAGCATTTTTATCACATTGTTCCTCAGGAGTGGCCCTGTTCACACCACAGAGTTACAATTGAAAGCAAAACCGTAAGTGAGGGTACACGAGCAAACCTCTCTACACAATAGCTTTCCATCAAAGGTAAAACCAGACATCATTATTCTTGCAGTGAAATATAACCACTCCTAGGGAAAGGAAAGAAAAAAAAATCCTTAGAAAGGCACACATTTCATATCACAGAGCAGTGTGAAAGAAAGATTGGGCCGGGAAATTATTCTTTTTGCCAACTGAGGGCACTTCAATAGTTTAGGCATAGATGTATTTTATATCCTCTGCCCCTGAAGATAGATTAAGATTGGTCCAGGGCTGAGCACCAGACTGTTTAACAAATACCAGATTAAATTGTTTACATTCCTCTCTCTTAACTGATAAATTTGTAGCTTATATGTAGGTTAGCAGGCATAGCTTTTTGGAAAGGTATCAATATTGTATTGTTAATACATACAGATTATAATCTTTAACTAGATTTTGAATTTGAACAGATTCATAGTGAGATCAATAATAGTTTGAATATTTTATTCTACCATCTTTTTCCTCCAATATTGGCATATGAATTATACATTTGAATTTAATAGACAAGCTCTGAGGAGACAATTAACTCAAACATTCTTGCAGCAATTAGCTTTTATCTGCTATGGATCAATTTCAGCATTTTCTATTTGAAGTAGAAAGCGGTAGTAAGTGCCAAACTAAGGACGAATCGCGGCCAAGAAAAAGCTTTTTAAGAAAAGCAGATGCCAGGCAAGAAGGGTTTTCTTTTTTAAACTGTCCACACCCCCAAACGCTTCTCAATGATCCCCCATCACCTTCCTCTCCCTTAGGTTGCTCTGCCAGAGACAGCCCTTGGCTGGCCAGTTTGTGCCGATGCTTGCACAAGGTTTGTCAGCTCCGCGTCTGGGATAACGGGGAAGCATTAATTCCCACTTTAAAAAGTGTTACCTTCATTTTTTGAAGGAAGTGTCGGAGTACTGCTCGCCAATCCCCTTTGAAACTCCCAAGCGTGGCGAGTTAAGTTGATGGGTGGGGTAGTTTTTGCCACTCTTAAGTCCCCAGCTGGTGTTGAACTACTGAAACTACTTAAATAAACAGCACTTTTCCTAATCTGGGTTGTTTGGTAGTGCTGATTGCTCTCTGTGGTGACTTTAGAGTACCACCCGAAGTCTCAAAGGTCTAATTAGTACGCGAGTGTCCCTTCCTGAACATCAGGTGAATTACTGATCATCTCCCAGCTAACACTAGCAATTTAGCAGTGATTTACGAGCACCCCTCCCGTTTCCTTTGTTGATAGGCAGAAGAGTAAATTCGGAGGGATCAGTGAGCCCTGAAGCATGTCCTGCGTGTTCTACTTCAATACTTTTATTCCTGACTTAGAGGAAACACTGTAGTGTATACACTTACATGATTTTGCTGCATCAGATTTATCATGGGTATCTAAATGTTAAATTATTAAGACGATAGGTATTCAGACTCATCTGCTGAATATGAAATTACCCATATCCAGAGCAGCACCAGGCTTACATTCGCTGTGGGCAGTTTTACTACTTTTTGTCCTGCAGGAAATATTTCATTGTATATCCTCGTGACCCACAGACCTGATAGAGAATTCTTTTGCCCTTTAATTACAGTTTCACTGTCATCACTGACAAGAAAGGAAATGGTTTCAAGTTCCTTTATCTAGATTAACTCCAGGCTGTCAGATAAAGACGCTTTCCAAACTCAAGTCTCTTAGCTGAGCCCTGAAGAGTCAGTGAAACGCAATATGTGCTGCATTGGCTGTGGGATATTTTGCCAGGAGACATACTATTTCAGCACCATGACTTATTGCACAAGAACGTGAATAGGATCTCTCAAGAAACAGCACTTCTCATCCACTTCACGGCAAGAGGAGAGAAAAACCCCTGACGGCAAGAGGAGAGAATCACCTTCCCTGTCTCCTTTTACACACTCACTCTTCACCGGCAAGGGCAGCAGCAATGCAAACAACCAGGCTTGCTTTAGAAAAATCCCAGTTACCAGCTGCTCTCCAGCTCACTGCAATAGCACCAGGATGGGCTGGGAAAGATCCACCACAAAAACCTTCTATTAGGACAGGAAGAAGTAGTGTATTGCCAGCCTTTGTCCTTCCCGAAGGAACCTTCAGCATTCCAGGATCTCAAATGGTAACTGAGCAGCATCCACGGTACCACAGAGCTGCAGAACACCAAAATGCTATTTTTCAGTGCTTGGGCTTTTTGATTATTGTCATTTTTATTTTTCACACTTGCCTTCCTCCTAGCAGATCCCTTCCCCTCTCTGTCCCTGAGGACTGGTGGCCGTGCTGCTGGCAGCCACTAGAGGATGCCCCCAGGGGCTTGGGTGGTGGCAGCAGCAGGTCGGGTTGACAGGCAAGAGAGAATCCTCCCAGTCCCTCTTCTGGGGCTGCTCCTTTCTCCCCTGCAGCGTTAGCATCCATGCCCTCACACACCTGCAGGAGAATTTTCCATTGCCAGAGGTTGCCTGAGGTCAATTTCGCATCGTGTTGGCAGGGGTGAGCCAGAGCAGGAATTTCCCAGTAGCTGCAAACCTCTGTGGGGCGAGTGGGAGATGGTGTTTCAAAGCAAGCAGAACTCCTCAAGCAGTGGAGAGAGTGAAAGCCCGGCACCTCTGCCTGCCTGAAGCAGCTGTGTGGTGCAAGGAGGAGGCCACAGGCACAGGAGGGGGTTGTACCCTCCTTTCTGCCCACTACAGCGTGAAAGCAGAGCCGGCTGCAGGTCCTTCAGCAGAGCCCGAGGACCCCCGGGATGCTTCCCTTGCACTCAGGTACAACATCCCCAGGGTCCCTCTCCAGCTGCTGAGTTGAATTCCTCACTGGTGGGGCTCCGTGGGCAGCCCTGCTCCGCTCCCTGGCCTGGCGATTATCCAGTAAGCTGCTCATGCCAGTTCACTTTTTATAAAAGCATCTCTAGATTTCAGCCCAGGGTTTATTTATTGAGTTTCTCTGCACTTTTCCTTTCTCCTCCTCTCCTGCCAAGACCCAGGGATGGTACAAGCCCTAGAAGTAAATAGAAAATGCCAAGCTTAGTGTTTTTAGGTCACCGTAAACTACACGCTTATCTGCTTTCTGAACACATAAGCCACAGGATGTCATTTCAAGTGAACACATAAGGATACGGACTAGAACGTGGGTTTGGCTGTAGATACGAATATATCAGAATCACGGTGGGGAAGTATATGTTTCTATACAAGCAGACTTTTTTAATCCAGAGCCCTCTTCCTTTTTCCTCAAAAGTTCCATATTCTCCTGGCAAAAAAAGATCTTTTTATATCTCTGGGGTTTCATATTCTGCTCAGCAGCCTATCATAGGAGAGCACAAATCTACTAAATAGTAAAATGAGGGATTACTTCCACTCATCTGTTGACAGACATTTCTCCAAATTGGATCAAATGATTAAAGGTATTAGAATGACGTCTTGCAGATCCAGATCAAATCATTTGAAACCTTTAGAGTGTTTCTCCTTTGCTTGGAAGAAACCACCAGAAATAGTTGTGGGTGCTAATTGCCCATTATTCTCACTAATGCAAAATTGTTAATTAGGACCTTCGAATATTTTACTTGCTTGAATCCTAACCAGGGGACTTCAAGATGGAAGGACTGTGCAGTGGCTCGCTGCCCGATGTGCCGTTCGGGATCTCTTCCGACGCCTGAATGGTTCTTCCTCGAGTTGCTTACGCTGAGAAGAGGGGTCCAGGCTGTGAAATCTTCCAACATCTCCCACTACAAAGATGGCACTGCTGAAAGTCAAATTCAATCAGAAGAAACGGGTAAAACTAGCGCAGGGACTATGGCTCATGAACTGGTTTTCGGTGTTTGCTGGAATCCTTGTTTTTAGCATGGGATTGTTCCTCAAAATTGAGCTCCGGAAGCGAAGCGAAGTGATGGACAATTCTGAAAGCCACTTTGTGCCCAATTCTTTGATATTGATGGGTATATTATCCTGCGCCTTCAATGGTTTTGCTGGAAAAATTTGTTACGATTCTCTGGATCCCGCTAAATTTGCCAAGTGGAAGCCTTTGCTGAAACCTTACCTGGCACTATGCTGCGTCTTTAACATACTCATTTTCTTCGTTGCTCTGATGTGCTTTCTCATGCGGGGCTCCCTGGACAGCACCCTGGCCCAGGGGCTCAAGAACGGCATGAAGTTCTACCGGGACACGGACACCCCCGGAAGGTGCTTCATGAAGAAGACCATCGACATGCTCCAGATTGAGTTCAAGTGCTGTGGCAACAACGGCTACAAAGATTGGTTCGAAATCCAGTGGATCAGCAACAGATATCTGGACTTCAGCTCCAAAGAAGTGAAAGAGTAAGTGGCTTACTGGGGTTTGTATCACATAGTATCGATGTTTGATCAATATTATCCTCAAGTGCCAATAGGCACTGACTGGAGGGGGGTTTGTATAGAATGGGATCTTGTGTAATAAAGCATCCCAAATGATCAGCTAGATTGCTTCCTTCCCCAGCAAATTTCTCTAAAGTCATCCATAATGTAAAATATAAAGCACCAAAATACAATTCTCACTCTTACTCAGTGTGATGGAAACAGACTTAATATTTTTTACCATCTTTTACTGCTTTATAAACCCGTTACCTTGAGCCACACTCCCAAAATCAACAGGAAAGTATCAGAACTTTACTAATCCTTAAGAAGATGTCAATGTGATTTATTAATTTCTTAAAAAAAGAATTCCCTGAAGAGATACTGTTGATACCACTTTTAAAACTCCACTTAGATATTGGCAGCTAATCAGCCGCATGGAAATAAATAGAGGCAGTAACACTTTGCCAGTAACTCGTGTTTTAGATCCTTAAGATTTAGAATTTTATTTTTATATTCACTCAGTTGATTGCTTCAGTGCTGGGATAATACTGAGCATCAATTGATGTTCCCAGCTTTACACAGTGGCCCTTTAGCCATATGTATTTTAAGTTCTCTCCTGTGCCCAGTTTTTTAAAACCTCACATGAAAGCAGCACTAGTTTATTGTTTCTATACAAACCAGACCAAGTTGTTGACCAGAAACACCTTAATGGCTTTGATGTCAGTGCCCAAAGAGGCAGTAATCCCAAAATCAGGTTACATGCAGTAAGCTCGAGCAGAAAATACATATGAGAACAAAATGAACTTTTGAAATTAAAAAAATAGCATTGGGCATAAATACCCACACCCTTTTAAAAAATTAAGCACTGGGGAAAGAGATGGTTATTCCAAGTTCTTCGGGAACATAATTCATTAATGTTTATACTCTGTGGTTGCATAATGGGTCCTGTAAACTGGAAGCAATCTGCCTTTTAAATATACTGCCTGTATTTAAAATGTCTGTAGTAATTTTGAAAAAAAGCTTTGTGTATCTCTTGGGATCTCTTGGGATCTCTTGGGATCCCTGCCCGACTGTGTAAATGGTATTTCACTTGTGTGTGTCTCTCTGCATGTTCTTTTGACTTGTTGGGTGGTCTAGTTGTTTTTGCAATTCTGAATGAGGACTTTTTAGTGAAAACTGTTACAGATTTAACCCACTGCACTGCAGGGCTATAACAAATACATTCACTATTTAATAAGGGGGTGTTTCCATTGCGAAGGTATGCCCATGGATATAAATAACTACTTGAAAAAACCTTGCCAGCATTATATGGAGATTTGAGAGCTGTAACTTAATCCAACAGCAGTGGAAGGGCAATGCACAGAGGAAAAACAAGGTTATACTGTCCTTAATAACTGATGCCTTGTTTGGGATTGACACTCAAGGTAATTTCTTTGTACTACTGAGGCAGGAAATAGGGCATTAAAAATCTACAAATTGGGGTTTGTGAATTCAAGGTTTGTACTATGTGGTGGTGCACAATCTCTGCTCCCGTTCCTGGTGGAATAGTCTGGACCCTTTGAAGCCAATAGTAAAGTTCTCCTTAATTCCAGGGAAGGTGGGATTCTGTGCCCCACAATGGGATTTTTATATTATTTGTAGAGCAAAGGCCCGATCCAGTCTCTCTGAAGCTGGTGGAGCATTTACACATGAATGGGAATTAGACCCAATCCAGAGCACACTTTACATTTAACGGGAAAACCTCAACTGCATTTGCTGTTTAGATATATTTAAGTCATGACTGCAAAGTGGAGTTTTCCTTCACCAGGTTGTTGGAATCACCTCTCTCTCTATGAGACAATTTTAAAATATCCACATAGAAAGCTACAAGTGACACTCAGATTATTTTTTTTTTTTTTTGCCTCTCTAGACTACTGGGGCTCTCCATTCTGTCATTTTCTAAGCAAAATGGCCTGTTTTAGAACTGCAGTACTTTAATTATAGTTTTTTGCAAAGTCAGTGGAACTATTTGCCCTCTAAGTTATCTTTCATCTAAACATCTCCTAAGACACCAGGCTAAATGACTGTTTATACAGAACAACCACAGTGTCAGATGAACAATAGTTGGGGAGCTCCTGCAAGGACTTTGGAAATTTTGCAACATCCTGCTGCTGAAGCACATTTCATGTTTTCCATGCTGGTTGCCTTCTCAAGCCAAGAATAAATGCACAACCCCTCCCTGGAGCTATTATCAACAAAAAGAAGCTATTAGGTTTGCTGAATCAATGGTCTAGCTGGATATAGCGGGTCCTAAGGCTGTTCTGGGTTCTTTTCCAAGCTCAGGTCAGCTCCAGCACTTCCCTTCCACCCTAACTATGCTGTGATCATTCTTTTCTGACTGCCCCTCCTGAATTCTCTCTGCCATTTACTTGTGTTAAAAATTAATTTCTCTGAAGAAGTGACCCGAGAGCACGCATTTCCACCAGGAAATGTTAATTACAGACCCAGACATAGAAGAGGATTTCAGAGAGGAAGGACACCCTGGACAAACACGGCTATGTGAACGAGGGGACACGGAGAAAAGGCACGGTGGAAAATCCCCCTTGCCTTTGCTTTCCTTCCTCGTGCAAATTTGCTCCTGGATATCTTTGTGTGTGTCTGTGTGTCTGTGTGTCTGTGTGTGGGTATTCACGCTTCCCCCTGCCCTTGCCCGTAGTCGGATCAAAAGCAACGTGGACGGGAGGTACCTGGTGGACGGCGTCCCCTTCAGCTGCTGCAACCCCAGCTCCCCCAGGCCCTGCATCCAGTACCAGGTCACCAACAACTCTGCCCACTACAGCTACGACTACCAAACTGAGGAGCTCAACTTGTGGCGCCGCGGCTGCCGGGAAGCGCTCCTCAACTACTACAGCGGCATGATGAGCTCCATGGGCGCCGTCATCCTCCTCGTCTGGCTCTTTGAGGTAACCCTCTCCCCTCAGACACACTTCAGGGAAGCGCCAGCTCTGCAGGAGCGGGGCATTTTTCAGCGTGGACTTCTGAGTGAAAATCAAATCTATTTAAAATAAATTTCCCCGTTGTTTGGCTCAGAAAATATCTAATAGCTAACAACTGAGTAACGGCTAAAAGGTCCCAGGCTGGAGACAGAGCTGGGGTGAGGGTGAGATCACAGACCCCTTTTGCAGAGCAAGGGGCCAGAGCCTTGAGTATCCCACAGCAAGAGGGAAAAAGGAATAATCTTCTGTCAAAGGCAAGGTGCTGAGCAGGGAGGAGAGTGCAAGGGCTCTGCTTCCAGATGCATTAATTTTACATGCGTCACCACTTGTGGGGAATGAGAAATACAAAAAAGCAGCACATCAGAAAGGTGTGACAGCAATTAGCGGGACAGAAAGTGCAGTTAAAGGGTTTACACGCTGAAGAAAATAAGACTTCAGGCTGCACACAGTGGAACGATTTCAAGGCAGCATGTGGACTTTCATCAGCTCCACCAAGGTTTTTGGTCAGAAAAAGTGGTTTAGGTGGAGCGGGTGGATTAAATTTATTTTATTCTGCTTCCCAAAACCACAATGCAAATGCAAACGGGTGCCAACACTGCCCAGTGCAGGTGTTTGTGGGTGCCATAACCCAAAGTAGAGTTCATCCAGTGTGAGGAAAACACGTCCTCCTGCCTCTGGGACACGGCCAGTTTTCTAGCCAGGGTGTTTAATCAACACTAATGCTTGGGGAGTGTGGGCTGGCAGTGGCACGAGGGCTGGAACGTGAGGTGCTGGATGCAGAGATCATGCAGGACCTGCTGGTAAACGGGAGGGTGCAGCTCCCTCGGGTGCAGCAGATCCTTTCCAACCCTTGGAATGGCTGCTGCAAATGGCATTGCCTATTTTAAATTATTCAGCTGCCTTTTAAAAAATTTAGATACATGCAAATTAAAAAAAGATGAGTTACATTTTGATACAAGCACTGGCCTACAGCCTTCCAGGAATTAAGATGCTTTTTAGAAAATAAACACCTACCTAAATCTGTGAACTGAAAAAAAATATCATAAAGTTACTCCGTGTTGCGTTGTTTTAAAAATAACTGCTCCGAACTGCAGAGAAATGTACGACTTCTTTGCACTGTTATTCTGATAAGAAAAGAAAGAGAAGGTATTTATTTTATCCCAGATTCAAATGCAGAGTTCTTGAAGAGAGAGGAATTTCAACTGTATTTGAAAGTCATGAAGAAATTCAAAAACTCAGGGGAAAAATGTACAAAAATACCCGTGCCAGCTGCAAAAAATCATTACTAGGAACATGTAACATACCTCTGCTAACTTGCAGGAGATTAATGACAGTGATATGTTAACATTAATAGCAGTGATAAAAATGCAGTATTTTATGTCTAACTCTTCAAAGTATACCGGGGTATTTTTTTCAACCTGTGGCTTAATGAGAAATAAGATCTTCTCTTCTTCGTCTTTTTCAAAATAGAAGGTGAGACTTTTTTTCAGGCAATCAGAGGACTTTTAGGGCAAAACTTTAAAGAAACAACATGATCCTGGGTTACAATAACTTGCCCTCCTGAATATTTATGACTTGCCTGATATTCTGCCATAAAGGGCCCAGATTTGGGTCTGAAATTCTCTTTGCTTTTAAGGCAAACTTTGAAGGGAGGGAAAAAGCAGGAAACAGACATTAATTTAGTCTCCCTTGAAATATAACCACTTCTTTTAAATTCCAGTCAGGATAGGAAACAATTTTATGCTGAGTAGGAGGGCAGCAGAGGTCCCAACTCCTGGCCAAGGTAAGGGTGGGTCTGAGCAGAGTGAGCCCAGGGGGCAGTGGTGGTGCTGGCTCTGCTCTTCTCATTTCCCCTTTGACTGACTTCCTGGGAAGTCACAGAAAAGTGCAAAAGCAAAATCCCGGGTTGCTTTACACCTGCAGCCACCATGGACTCAAACCAAGTACTTCTCCAGCAAAATCCTTCTGGGGGCTGTGGAGGACTCTTTCAGCTGGGTTGGTGGAATGGAGGTGTGGGAAGGGGGAGAGAACATGGAGGGAAATACTAATCACAGCTGTTATTCTGAGCTGTAGAAAAAGGTAACGTGCCAAACAGGTGCAGGGACCTCAGGGAAGGCCATTTCTGTTTCACCTTTCTATATTAGGCACAAGGAAGAATGAACCTGTTTTGAAAGATCAAAACTTCTATTTGAAAAGGATGCCAATATCTAGAAGCTGCTTTTCGTAACAAAAGCTGTAGGCTTCTCGCGAGTGACAACTGGTCATGAGGACGACAAAAAAAGATCACACCCTGCTCTGGCTAAGCCGCCTCAGGCTAAACCCTGGCAAACAGATGGGCTTCGCTGCAGAAGGTCAAGAAGAGCAAGCCTGGATGTCTTCTTGACCTGCCTCAGCCAGCAAAGAGGAAAAGAGGGGTCCAAGGGTGCCCTGAATACAGCACTTCAAAAGGAATAGAGGGCTGAGGCTGGTTCCTGAGATGCTCCAGGTCCTCCACTTGTGCAAACACGTGGGTCTCAACAGGTCACAGCTGCTGCAACAGCCAAGACCCTGGGATTCACCCCACATGTGCCACAGACCGGGCCCAGACTGAGCTCCAGGAGAGCACTGAGACATTCACAGGAGGCACATTGCATGTCCTGTGCTGGAGAGTAAACTCTCTGATGCTTTGAACAGTAGGAGTGAACTCCTGGTAATCTCCAAAACCAGCCCACAGGCAACAGGGACCCTCCAGATGGACAGAGTTTGCTCTGTTGGCCCAGATGGAGAGGCTGAGCATGCCGTGGTGCAGGGGATACATCAGCCCAGCCTGCATAGCCTTAGCCCTGGAGAAATACTGTGGCTGTGTTCTTCCTGGCACTTTAAAGTTGCTGTAAAATGACAAAAGTTTCCATGACAGGGAAATCATCACACAGCAAGACTGGTCTCGCTCCAGGGCTCTGACCCCCCAGCCTTCTGTGCTGGATTGTGGTTAAGCTCAAATGTACAGCTCACAGACTGGGTAAGGTTGGAGGTTTAGCTGTGGCCTCACCAGGGCTGAGCAGAGGGGAAGAAGGATCACGTTCCTCAACCTGCTGGCAATTCTTCGTGTAATGCAGCCCAGGATGCCATTTTCCTGCTTTGCCACAAGGGCACATTGTTGTCTCAGGGACAACTTGGTGTCATCCAGAGCCCCAAGGCCCTTTGCTGCCAAGCTGCTGTCAGCCAGGCATCCCCAGCACATACTGGTGCATGGGGTTATGCCTTCCCCGGTGCAAGACTTCAGCTAAACTGGTATTCCAAGACTCTATGTGATCATATAGGAGATAAACTAATTTACCAGATACTTGTCTCAAACTTTCTGGACTCTCTTCTCATCTGGCAGAGAAGGCAAGCTCAGGTCAGTGGAGGTGACAAGAGCCCAGACATTTTGCATTGCTTTTAAGGAATCTCAGCTTCAGGGACTCAAAATCTTGCTTAGAAAGGTTTTTAAGAAAACAAAGTCTTAAACTGAGAGAAAATGTCACAAAATCTCATCCAAGGACAGGTCAGATGCTCAATGCTGCACAAGCACCTTCCTTTTTGAAAGAATGATAGTATTTAGTGACTTAGAGCCATCCAGGAAGCCAGTCCACCTACTTTGGCTGTCAAATAGTGGCACTTAGCAAGTCAATCACAAAACAAAGCTCCTGCTGACACGCAGTGAGGCAGCACAAGTAGAGAGCAATGTGAAGCCCATTTCCTTGCACCCAGACCTGTTAATCTGCACTTGCAACAGCCATTCATTTCAAAGATATCAGTCCCATGAGTGAAAGCAGCAAAACTGGGACTCAGAGTGGAAGGAAGATGTCAAAAAGCATTAAATCCCAAGACTAACGTGATGGGATTTGTCACTTCTTGTGACTTTTATAGAATAGTGCTTTAACTGATTTAAGTCATCATAGTATTGGCTAGATGAGACTATTTCCAGACTCAGACCCACTGGAAACTTCCTTAGTGACCAAAGTGTGGCTAGTCATACATTCCTGTGTTAAGCAGTATGAAAATTTGCCTTTGGGTATGGAAGCATTTGATGAAGCTTGTTTGTTTGACCAATGTTTTTCCCCTTCTGATCTTGATTGAAGGCAGAGAAATACGAACATCCGCAAATTTCGAGAGTAGCCAAGTGTAACTTTAGTTTTCCAAGAGTTTGGAGACACAGATCATACACAAGTAGGATGACTCCAGCAGACAGGCTGATGGATGGTCCATGCAAGCACATGCTTGGGCAGTCCCTCGAGTCCACAAGCCAGATCTGAATTCTGCCATTGGCCATGCCATGTGGCTGAATCCCAACCTCAAATCTGCCGGCTTCTTTAGCCATCAGGGTTTAGGAGGACCAAAGGTAATCAGTTCCTTGGGAAATTGCATAGGGTAACGGAGGCATCGTACTTCCCTTAGAGAACAAATCCTATGAGGTCCTGACAGCAGTAAGTGTTCTCCATCTGAGCTTTACCCAGCACGTGAAGGACCCAACCAATCTTACTGCTGCCCCACCCCAACTGCCCGCCCTACCATGTCACCAGGATGGCTCTTCTGGGAGCTGCTCTTCTTTCCTTCTCTACTTCACTCATCAATCACTTTTCTTCATAAGCACCACAAGGATGAGGTCAGATTGTTCTGAACTGTGTTAGAAGGCAGGAGACTGGCTAAAAACACACTTTCTCTCTGGAGGCAGGTGCAGGGTGTTGCCAGTGTCAGCGGTGTTACACAGTACAGTAGAAAAAGTCTCAGTCAGGGCTGCTGGGACTAGGAAATATTTAATCAGAAATAAAATTTGTTTTAGATGGAACCAGGGAGAGATCATCTGCTGCCTTGGTCTCCTTGTTTATACATACCTATATGAAAACAAAATCAGAATCTGAAGTAGACAAACTGATGGCTCAAATCCTAATGCTGCTTCGTTCTGCAGAGACGCTGATTCATTAACATGTCCTTGATCAGCTTAATATACTCACCAAACACATTAAGGTCAACGCAAAGTCTAAATATTTAGTTATAACTAAGTGGGTGGTGGCCGAGGACGTTGTTGCACATCCAACCTGCTTTATGGACATCCCGTGCACAGCAGCCAGGGAGGCATTAAAACCTCTCGGGAGGCACCGACACTGACGGGGCACATGGAGAGGCCCCTTGGGCACACGGCCCCTCAGAGCTGCTGCTCACACCAGCAGCCCAGGCTGCCCACAGCAGGGGACAGTGAGGGTGGGACGGGAGTGTCCAGGTCTGGCTGACGCTCTCTGCCTTTCCCGTTGCCTGGCACAGATGTCGGTGATGGTTGGCCTGCGCCTGCTGCACACCTCCCTGGAAAGCATTGCCAATCCTGAAGACCCCGAATGTGAAAGCGAAGGGTGGATCCTGGAGAACAGCCTGAAGGACACTTTCAAATCAGCGCTGGAGAATTTGAAAAAGCTGGGTAAGTTCAACCAGGTGGAAGCAGGAGCCGAAGGGGCCGAAGGAGAGGAAGGTGGGAAGACGCCAGCCATCACAACGGTCAGTTGAGCTGCTCATTGAGGTGGACTTTTTCTCAGAGATAAATAACAGAAACTGAGAATCGTGAATATATCTACATTTTAAAAGCTATGTATCAACCACCAGAATACACATTTCTACGCATGCTCACTTTTGTACACGGGAGCATACAACATAGTGCACCTTGGGATAAAACATTTATCCACAATGTGAGTACATCATACCCATATCCTTTTGGGGATATGACCCCAACTATGACTTGCAATATTCACGTGTTCCCTTATCAGAGACAGTTAGTTTAAGAAAAAAATAAATAAAAAAAAAAGATTGCTGGCATCACAGGGTAATCCATTCCATCTTATTTTGAAGTTAAAGTGGAATTTGAAAAATTAATAGTTTTTGCTCAAGTTGTTTCATCAGCATACTTTCTGTACTTCAGCTTTTAAGGACAAAGAGATTGGGTTTCTGGAGAACAACATGATAGAATTCAAAGACAGAAGGATTTCCAGAATTGTATATAACTTAGTATACAGGTATTTTGACAAACCTCTCATTTGTGATTTTTGTTAATGTGCTAAGCAATGGTATTTTCTGCTGTATCCTTAAGATGTACATAGAACAAAATGCAAACTTATGCTGAGAATTTATGTACTAAGCAAAAATTGTGATTTAACAAAGGAGCCAAGCATCATGAAAACAACATTCAGGTAAGATTCATGGGGTTTGTTTCTCAGGGTTTTTTTTGCAGGCTGTATATCTTGAATGCATGTGTTGTAGACTTACACTTCACCTTGTATTTAAATTCTTCGCAGAAGCTTAGAAGATTCGTCTTGTAGTGGGTGGAATCCAGGCTATGAGCATGTGCCAGTTATGGTTACTCTGAACATTTTACAGAGTATGTTATCTCATAACTTGCTCCAGAATATTCAAGCCAAACTATTTTTAAGGCAAGAAAAAGACAAACCCAAAGCCAGACAGGCCACTTAGAACTCACACTTTAAATGTTTTCCAGGGGCCTAGAAAATGGATACCATTCATCCACAAGTACATCAAGCCTCACCCTTTCAGGCCAGGGAAAACTAAGTTTAAATTAATCCCCCATGTGCAAATTTGACTTTTCTTTATCAGTGAGAGGGTACTCCTCATTATATCTTTTAAATCAAAGGGAAGGCACATTTTGCATATGCTGCATCTCTCCAAACATACTGTCATAGCTGGAGGATCCTGTTCTCATATACCAAGCTGGAATAAAATATGGAAGGAGTTTGCTGTGGTGTGCAGCCTCTAATAAGGGAACAGAGCATCATCTTGAGTTTATTTTCAGGTGCCAGATAATTTCAGCTAAAAGGAAAGAAACCCAAGAGAACAAGCCCCAGCCTCCTGCACCAATGATTGCAGACACCTCAGTCCCTCCCTGCAAGCCAGGCACCACATTATATTTACCCTGGCTGTGCAAACCCTCTACTTCTTGGGGGTGTACCTGGGAGAGGTTTCTCAGTGGGTCCCTTCTCCCTGGCTGGTGGTCGGCCCTCAAAGGGAGCAGTGTTTGCAGCTGCATAACCATTGCACAGCCCACTGGTTTTCGTTCTTAATCACTTGTGCACTTGCCCCAGCAGCACTCAGCTCCTCCGGCTTCTGTCCAAATTCCTTCTAGGATGGACAGATCAGTTCGAGGCAGGCCAGGTAGGGATGTGTCTGTACATCAAGCCATAGCTTCCATCTCAGTGCCCAGGCTGTTTCAGGCCACCTGCACGCAAGGTTTGATTTTGACAGGTGTCTGTGGTGTCCTTTCACTTTCTCAAAGCTCGTCAAAGCTTTTAACTTTAGTTATGATCATGAATTTAGTTAAAATAATGAATTTAAAAGTCACTCTCCTGTGCATAAGACTGACTAGGACAAGGGCACTGACAAAAGGCCAACTTGCTACTCACCACAGCCTATCGTCTCTTGCTCTGCTGAGAGACAGAACTGTATGAGCCAGAGCAGCTCCTCCCTGCTCAGTGGGACGTCACCAGGGCCGGCTGCCCCTCTCAGCTGGTCCATTAGGGAAGAACAGGATTGTGGATGGCACACGATGTGGCCACATGTACCAGAGAAGAACTTCTCAGAGGAGTCACATGTGGATAGGAGCTGCGTTACAAGGATTAATTACAGTCTTTCCTTGTGAGGCTTCAGCGAGCTGTGATCTATACCAGTTATTTGACTAGATTGACTTTTCAAAGAGATCTAGATTTATTGCTGCCCTAGAAATCTGGCTTAGGCCACTAATTTAGACAGGACTCTCCAATTACTCGTGGTCTCTCTTTTTTACCAGATTATTGCTAAAGCAACATAACAAATTTTCAAACCATTCTTTCAATGCCACACTGGAGAAGCCAGTTCCCAGAGCAATGGTATCAGGCAGGTAAAGAGACCATCTGAGACAGGTTTATGAAGAACAGTACTGGAACCAGGGAACAAAGAGAATATGGGCTAATGCTGTCTAAAATAAAGCCTCCTGGTTGATGAAGATCTTTGTGACATCTTATGATTACCACAAGATTGTAATACGACTGCTTTGTAAAATATTACATGTAATATATCACTTGTCCAATCTCACAGATACTTACTTGTGATACTGCAAATGCTGTTCTAGATAAAGATATTTCTGCTGACTGCAAATGTAAATTTAGGTATTAAAATGTTATTGCAAGTAAAGATCTCTTTAAAGAAAATGTTTAAATATATACAATTTAATACAGATTTCTTTAATTTGCATTACTGCTGATTTTTTCCTTCTGAATTCATTTTTTGGATCTGTTTTATGTGTTCCTATATGTGGGAAGGTTTTCCCCGCCTCTATGTAATGTTCTGAGAGAAAGCAAACCTTCCTCTTTTCAGATGCCCAGCTAAGCTCAGGATGTGCAAGCAGACCCCTAAATCACCTGCCTCTTACTAGAAACAGAATTTGCTGTACTATTTTAACAGCATCCTCTGGTAGTACACAGGAATTAAAACATCTTCACAGCCATGAACATGGTGTCCTGGTCACGCTGAACCAGTGAAACCACTGGCATCCTCAGGATCTTTGACAATCAGCTGGGTTTATAACCTCTTTTTCTCCCCGTTTAAATCTAACTTGCAATGGACATTCAAAAGAACACATTGTTCTTATTTTAAATTTAAGTCTAAAGCTCACAAAGTCAAATCTCCCTGCAGCAATCCGACGACTTCCAGAGCTGTGCCCTGATTTTCAAACTAATAAACTTCAGAAGGATGTGAGCTTAATTCATGCAAACCAGGCCACTTCTTTTTAGGTACCTCCATATGGATTAGCGGCTTAAATCCAAGTACCCAGATCTGAGAGCCAGCCCAAGGCCTTGAAATGTCAACTTTTAAGATATATCACTTTTGAAAGAAATGACAAAAAGTGCACTATTTTACTGATGACATTTATTTGAAGGAGGACAGAACATTGACTAAAGTCCTTTAAAGGAGGAAATATAAACAGCTTCCTTAAAGCTATTAGTTCCTAAGTAGCCTTAATACAATTGATAAGATTAGCCTCCGTGCATTACACGAGCTTGGGCATTTTGTAATACCACACAAATACAAGTGTGCAGCTTAGCAAAGAGCATGGGAATGCTATATTGGGCTCACAGGCACCACGGACTTCCTAGCTGATGGGCTGGGAAGATTTTCAAGGCTGATATAAAGAAAAAGGGATGCCAGCAAAACACTTACTGATTTACACCCGCCTGGCTTGTTTTGTAAAAGAAGCCAACGCTGCTCTTAGCGTAATCAATGGGAAACGGGGACGGATCACAAATGCTTATTAAAAAAAAAAAAAAAAAAAGAAAGAGCATTATTGGAGATTAGTTAATTAAGAGATAAGGCCAGAAAAATAGAATGGAACCATGTGATAACAGCCCCCTGTGGGGAAGACACAGGCTTAGGCAAATTTATTTCTGGCAACAGCAATGCAGCTATCTCAAATCTGAAGTAATGCCTACGTGGAACTTTTTTTGAATCATATCAGACCTATAGTGTTCAGTGACTGACTGAAACACTGAAGTAGTAAAACGCCTCTCTCAAAGCACCTGCATTTGCTGTTCCCATGTCATTTCATAGGTATGTCTGAATTTGGATCCAAAGCACAGCTGTGAGGTGGGAAAGCTGGAGGAAACCTTGGCCTGGAGCTCAGCTTTTTAGACTCTCCATCACAGTCTCTGCAGCACCCTGCCCTGGGGAACACTCCCTTTTGAAGTCCCCCCCTCACTTTTGGTGCCAGAGGGAGGCTGAGCAGGACTCCCACCTCCCATCCCACCAGCTCCCCACAAGGCACACGCAAATAACTACTCTTGCCTGATTGTTTCTACCAAGAGGATAGTCCACAAACCATGAGGAAGTACATTTCCACAGTTTGTTCTCAAAGCTCTCCAGAGCAAAGGGTGGTGCAGGAATCAGAGGAACCAGTCAAACAGTGGAACAAAGACCAAAGGGCAGGTCTGCAGCCTGCCACCAGACTGATGCACACCCCCTGCACCAGGTGACCAAGCACCACATTCCCGGGCAAAACAGGGTCAAGCATTGCAAAGCAGAAGTGAGGAGACTTGGGCATGTGAAAGTTGGAAAGGCACAACTGCAGCTGGAGAGTGATGAAAGGAGGAGAACAAAGCACTAAGTCTCAGGCACACGATTCCCCTGACTGACTCCCTTGGTAATAGGGTGAAAATGTTTAATTCTTGAAAAAAAACCCCCATAGAAGTCACTTTGAGATCTGTGATGATACAGAATTTAACAGCAGTGCCAAAGAAATGCTGTCCTTCCCTGCTGGACACACACAGAGCCCTTGCTCCAGCCAGGCAGCAATGTCAGGATACCCAAGCTGGAAGGAGACTCTGGCTGTGTTCATCAGTTCCAGGACACACAGAGTCCCCAAACACAAAGTTTTCCTCTTACAAACCACCTCCTGCCTTCCCAGCCACCCAAATAACCTGTCCAGAGGGTGGCACAGCTCTGCATCAGACAAATACTTTTCCAAACGGGTGTGAGTTTTCCCATTTACACACGTTTTCTCCAGCACAAATAACAGGCTAAGGTTAAAAACGACAAAAACACAGGGGGGACATACCAACAAGGACAAGGTGAATTCACAGCTTGGTATGAATGAATCATTAATTACATACATTAATCAAGAGCATACGTAAAAGTGATTCTGTAACGTTGCTATTGGCATATTTTAAGTAAATTATGACAGCATTTCTTGTTTTCACTCCAGAACGTTAAATGTAATTAGGACTTAAAATTCAAATTCATTCTCTACTTCTCGAACTTCTTTTATCATTTTAGAGTATTTTAGGTTATTTTTGAGATTAGGTAATATTAAGAATGGATTAAATGCATTTCAGGAAACATTTTGATCAGGAAAAAACTTGTAGTGGTATGTCTAGATTACAAATAATTACTACCACACTATATCCCTGACTCCAGTGGGACAAAACAACTTTCTGTCCCCTCTCCCTTTGCACGGTGGCACTCAACCAGGAGTGCTGCTTACATAGGTAGACATTCCCAGTGCCACATACCCTCCTCAAATACTTCACAGCAAGGTCTCTGTCACTGCTGAAGGCTTACAAGTGGACCCTAAATCTCTGAGAGCAGGATTCAACCCCATCCTCCTTTCACCACAACCACTGCTACTGCAGCCCTGGAAACCACGTGCACTCAGCAGCCATGCCTGGAGCAGGGCATCCCACCCTGAGCTCCCACTGTGCTCCAGAGCGATGAAGTGACCACGCTGGGTCTTGGGTTTGCTGTCCTAAATGGATGTGACACCTTTCAGTGCCTGGATAACTGTTCTTCCACATCTGCTCAACAATTCGAAATGCTGCCCACAGAGAAATGTTTGTCTCACACATCTTGGCACTAGGAGCAGTTACCCTCAGCCTCCCAGCTGAACACTCTGCTTCTGCATGCTCCAAGTGACAAACATGTTGCTAGTGTAGAGCATTTACCACTCCATTAGAAAAAAACCCCTCAAAATTCCTTGTTTTCAGCTCCATCCTGCTCCAGCTGACAGAGTGGAGCTTAAAGCCTGCATTACAAAGTAGTACACAGAAAAAGAAAATAAAACACAAAGTTCTTTGTTTCAGAGTTCATGCCATGTTCCAAGCTTTCAGCTATTAGAGCACTTTATGAATTATGAAAACCTGACCTGGAAGGAATTATTATACACAGATGAGACGCCTGACTAGTTCAACAGCATTAAGTAGAAGCCTAGCAATCACTGCAGATTTTTTTTCTTCTTCTAGTGTATTTTGTGCTAAGTTGCACATTCATTCCAAGACTCTGATACAATCACTGCAAGAAAACACGGGCTTCTTGGAGCTGTCTTTACAGGGAGCAAACACTACCTTTCTAATGCAGGCATCTCTAGTTAGAGGACACCAGTGAATTACATCAGGGAACACATTGCTGATCCCCTCGCCCTCGTTATTTTTATATAATCTTCTCTCCTATTCATTAACACACTTTACCATCCTCCACAGTTAAGAGTACTGCAAGTACAGAAATACATTTCACACATTGTTCCTCAAATACATGGTTCAAATCAACACTTCGATTTTATAAGTCACTAAAATATTCTGCAGTGGTCTGCACAGACACCATCCCTAACCTGAGCTCAGCTGTCCCACCCTGCCCGGGGCTCTCTACCCAGTCTGGCTTTCCTTCCAGGATCCCACGCAAAGGACAAGCTGGAAAACTTACCACCTCCGAGCTCACGCTGTCTGAAAAGAGACTGTGAAAATATATATTCACAAACTGATGAAAAAGTAACATTTAATCATTGCTGTCATGGAGACGAAGATCAGTACTTGCCATTTCGTAGCTCCTACACCTGGCGCACTGCGAAACTCCTCATACTCTCCCTCTTCTTTTTTCCTCCAAGAGAGGAGTGTTTGACAAATCTCTCCATCAAAGATATAAGATTTGGGCATCTAATGTTTGCATGCCAGGAAAGGGGGAAAGGTGGCAGAAGAGCAGGAAAAAAAAAAAAGCAGGATGAATATGCAAAAGCCTCAAGATAAAAATATGCAAAGCAGTTTTTATCTGTGGAACAAAGATTTGTAGAAGAAATGTTAAAACTGCCACGAATGAAGTATGAATAGAAACGTACATGTATGAAACAGCAGAAGAAATAACTGAGCAAGCCTTTAATGAGCAGCATGTATGGATAACAAGGGATGTGACTGACAGCAATAAAGTGGGAAGATGCTGAGAAATGTGTTGTTTCCACCCAGCCCATGAAGCCTGAGCTCCAAATGGCCGTGGTACAGTCGCCTTCTCAGCAGCAGACCTGTGCTTTGGCAACAAGAGGGAGAGTGTGTGGTGTGTGCCATTCCTCTTCATGTTACTATGTACCAGCCAAGGCACCCAAAACAGGAAAAAACAGGCAGCCTTACTTAAGCTTTAGGATGGGTGAAGAAGGATACTGAGGCAAAACACAGTCCCACAGGTTCTACTGAATCCCAAAGAATATAAAAGACATTTCCAAAAGCCACTGCTCCTGTCCTCTGTAGCACGTAGTCCTGGCCAGACCGCTTGGACACACACACGCCCTGGTGTCCATGAGCGCGTGTGGGTGGATACAGTGAACAAGATGAAATCATCATGACCTTCTACAGGGTCTCAAGCTGAAGTGAGAGGATGTTTTAGCACCGAGCTTCCACAAATAGATACATCATAAATACTCAGCTACTTCTCAGGGCCAGCTGGTGATAAGGGGTGCTGAGCAGCATCAAAACACTTCTGACACGATCAGAGGGGTACAACGCACATCCAACGTGTGGTATTCACGGGGCTCTGCTTTGTAAAAACCCCAACTATTTTACTGCAGCTCGTATTCCTCTATCAGTCTGTAACACATTTAACTAATACATATTGACTACTGTAAGGTGAAAAATAGTATTATCAACAACACCAGCTCAATACCGTTGCATAAAATCACACCTGAATTAGCCATTAGAGAGCTGATTCTCCCAGAACAGAACCAGGAATCACTACTTCCCTTGACTTTTAGCCTTGGAATAAAATGGATAATGAAATCCCTTCTTCCTCTTACTGGAAAAAGCTGCTTAAGTGTCTGAAAACCACAGCTCTGTGGGACTTTTAGTCAGGCCTCTGAGAGTTTTCCAGTGAACTTCCAGAACCTTGGTCTGAGGGAAAGCACTAACACATAGAGAGCCTCAGCCAAGGATCCCCAACCACCCCACTGAAACGAAGTGCTTCCCTGTCCCTGACCCAAAAGTTCAAACTTCCACAACAGCGAATCCCCAGACTCCATTGGCACTGTCGGCTGGCAGCAAGGAGAGGCAGGGAGGCTCCAGCTCCTCCTGGACATGCCTCCAAGCTCTAGAGCTGCCTGTGGTGTGTGCTCTCCCTGTGGTTCCAGCAGCCAAGCAGGCAACCCTACATAGTCATCCCAGCCTTACAGTGATGCCCTTCCATCAGTCATTGCCAGTTCCCCAAACCAACAAATGACACTCCCACAGGGTGAAGCTCACGCCTAACTTGAAGTTATCAGCAACTGGAGATGCAAGTGTGCTATCCATGCACCACGTGGCTTCCATTAGTCACTAGCAGATGGACAGCTTTTGTTTCAGCAGTATTTATTTATGAAGTTCTTCCTGAGACATTATTCCCGCCTTTGCGTGAACACAGCCCAGAAAGAAAAGCCAACTCTACTCTTTCTAATTCTTCAACGTCTAAATACCAAGTGGAAAAAAAAAACCAAACCAAAAAGAATTCATGGTAGGAGAGACATTTCCCTACAGACAACTCGCCTGTAAGACTTCCCATCGCTGCTAAGCAACCTTTCTGTGTGCCTGTCCCTGAGGATACCTAGAAGCCATTCCACACAGCCTAAACCAGCTACCCAGAGAAAGCAGAGTCAAACAGCAATGTGTTAGCTGTGCATGCAGAGGGGTGGCTGGCAGGCTCCCTGGCTTGCACCACTCCTTTAGCACCTGGAAGCAGCCCTGCAGAAGGCAAGCCTGGGTAATAACTGAATGCAGTGTTGTTCCCATGAAGTCTGCAACCTTCTCCACAGAGCACCAAGAACTCTGGGACAATCACCGTATGGAGCTGAGGAACTGAACAGCTAATGGTAAAGAAGTAGATGCCTCCCTATGAAAGTTCCTTTAATGCCAGTTAAGATAAGAAAAGCACCCTTCCATTCCCACTATGAGGCAGGACTGGCTCACCAAAAGCCAAGCTGATTCCAATACAAAAATACTCAGATCCCATGACAGATAGAAGCCCATAGAGCCCAGTATCTCTTGCTATTACCACAGGGGGACTCCTTGTGACTATTTTTATATATTTTGCTGCTGTAAAACACTTTCTCTGTACAACAAATGTCTTACTTTAGAAGAACTTCCAATATGATTTCTGACATCCTCATAACCAATTTGGGGAGATGTAAACTAGGCAGACTGCAAGGTGGACAGAATCTTGGCTGGATTTTCAGGCTCAGAGGGTGGCAATGCACAGTTGGAAGCACACCAGTTACAAGTGGAATTCCCCAGGGGCTGATATTCAAGCCCAAACTGTTTAATACTGTCATATTTGAGTTCTATAATCAATAACCTCAACAGCAGAATGGGGCAATTCCTAGAAAGGGGCTGAGGAGAGCCCAGGGCAGAAGAGAGGCTAGTTGAAAACCCAGTTGATCATGACACGACACTTCTGTGAAGAGATTTGAGATGTAATTCCCCTTGTACAATTTAATCTTCCAGAAGGAAAACAGCTGGGATTTAATGCTGAAGGTAGGTTGAGCATCCAGCTTCTCCTCTACGCATTCAGGCCACAGAGAAAATTTTCATAATGACAGAGCTTCTAAACAGAACAGTGTCATTTAACATAAAATTTAAAAAAAACGTGCTTAAAATGAGATGCCAGGGCTTGAGCACGAGAGCTGGCAGGGCTTTATGTCGAATGAGAAAGGACAGAAAAGAGTCTGTGCAGCTGCACACTCCATGTTCACTGTCCCAGGAAAATGTGTGAACTGTACAGTGCAGGAACACACTGAATCCTTCAAGTCCAGGTTGTTCCCAGTGCTAAAGTGGGAAGGCATGAAATTTACTTTCTTAGTGGTCAGCATTGAAGACTAGTTTAAGGGACATGGGAGGAAGCTGAAGAGAACCAGAGGAGAGCTGAAAATGGCAATAGTCTTGAGAATCCACGAGCACTTCATCTGAGCCAAATTCCCTGTAACATCACAGGAAGTGGTAAGAGAGCTGTGGGAGCACTGGCTCTTGGCACAAGTTAGAAGGCATCAGGAGTTTGTTATCTTGGTTATAGACTTCCAGCAGAGTAAAAAAGAGCCCCCTGGGGCAGACTGGGAGGAATAAAAAGTGTTATCTTCTAGTATGAACAGAGTAAATAATATTACTGATGCGAACCTCAACCCTTATCCCTTTATAAAATGTAACTCACAATCCTTTAAAAAGACGATTAGACTTTTTGGTAGAGGTCAAGAAAGGTTTAGCTGACTGAAGCAAGTGACACTAATAATATAATCATCTTACATTTATAGCCAGGGAATTGCAGATGTTGCACATCCAGGTATTTCTGTCAGCTTGTGATTAACAAGAGGCACACTTGAAGGAACAAGCTCAGCAAAACTCTAAAAACAACATTTAAAAAGTACTTATTGAATGTTGACATGGAAAGCACGTATTTGATGCTTTCAGCTTTGTTTTGTATTTTGTTACAATGGTTTTGTATTTGGGAATTTTTATGGGTTTTGTTGCTCTTTTTTTTTCCTCCCCCCGCACACATAATATATTCTAGATTGTACACATAATCCATAAATATTAAAGTTATAGCCAATTTATTACAGATATTATTTCCCTGATACTGAAACAATGTTATATATAAACATTTCTACATTAATATAAACACATGCAAAACAAATCAGAAAATAGAAGTCTTGAGTAAAGAATGACCAAACTGCAAAAAAAAAGATAAACTGTGTACTTTGCAACTATTTGCGGTTGCAGTCTCTGACTCTGATCCCAGAGGAAAAACAAAAAATCCTTCTTGCTGTCAATATTTTGGTTTTCACAGAGAAATCTGTCAGAACCACCGATCATCTTTTTAATACTATGATCACAGGAAAAGAGTTTTTCAATGCAGTTACACATTATTTGAAACTGTGGCACATAGCTTAAAAAGCAAAGAATAGTAACATCACCAAAAAAGTGGGATTTCTAAGTACCATGCACAGAAAATTGCTGGTATGTCAACCAGCTTAAGTAAGGAAGGGCAGAGATAAAGCATTAATGTCATTTTCCCCCACAACTTCTCCATGTCTCCTTGTAAAAAGTGACAGCAATATAGAAATGATCCAATCTGTGACAGGTAGTAGAGACAAAAGTAGTCTGTACTGTTGTTAAGAAAAGGAAATCCACATTGGCCAAGTTTCTTTATTTGATACTTCACATCTTCACTCAATACTATTACTGAATAGTTGAAAAATTGTCCTGTACACCATGAATATACAAAATTTATCCGAAGCATTAAATCTGTAAAAATAGGAACAATTCAGTCAGACCAAGTGTAACTGAAGACCTGGCAGATAGTGAAGGGAATTGTTTATCTGGGCTGAGACGTAGTCAGAAATTAAGACTTAACTAAAAGAACCATAGACTATTAAGGAAACAGAACTACGTAAATTAAGATTTTACTAATTTGTCAGAAGATAGGAGAGGGAAAGGTAATGGATTTTATTTTAAATCAGTAAGCATAATGTGATTTTTAGAGACACCTTGGAGGTCCAATCACATACAACTAGAAAACTCACTGCCTTCAGGCACCCTCATATCAAGTGCAAATCTGCGCAGTAATAGAATATATTTATAAAATATACTATATGCAAACATCTTTACAGAGCTTTAAATCAAGCCAAAAAGTAAATATACTCGATGGGACAACAGGAAAAAAAAAAGAAAAAAAAAAAGAATCAAAAAGCAAAAATGTGGGCAGTGTGATTGTGGCCTTTCAAAGCCAGAGGAAACCACTCAGTTTATCTGCAACAAAAAGAAGACGGGATTTGCACCTTAAAAGTTGACTGTTAACAAAAATGGAGAAAATATCCTCTGTGCTTCTGAAAATTAACATAAAATTAGCTTTCGTGACTTTTACATATTATCGTTATCTTAAAATAACTTCTAAAGCACAATGTCAATCCTTGAATACCAATAACCAATCACGTAATTGAAAGTGAAAGGGTTCCCCAACTAAATTCAAATTAAAACTACATAATTCTAAGGAGTGCAATGCTCTGGAAAAAGCTTTAAATTAAATTATTTTACTTGTAAAGCTAGTGTTAGTTTTTTTTAGTTAAAAAACAACTGGAAGCAAGAAAGCTGCAAGAGTACAAATGACAAAATCCTTTTAGATACACCGAGTGAAAGAGTGAATTATCCACTGATGCAGACAGAAACATCCATTTGCTACATTATTTGCTTCCTTACTTCATTCCATTGCATGTACACACAGCGTAAATATTAAAATGCAGAATAATAAATAAACCGGCTCAGATTACTAGCAAGGGGCAAAACACAATCCGGAATTGTGCTCTATCTAGTGTCTGTTTCAGCAGTCTTTTTCTCTTCAGTTCATACGAAAAATCATAGTCAGACTTCCAAAAAGAGTCGTTCTTTTTTATCAGAAACTTAAGTTCATTTGCCCAGGTTTATAACCCAAGACATTTCTGTGAAGGAAGCACAGTGCAAATTATAGGACTAATAAAACTTGCTTACATAGAAAGTTTACTTGATTAATGTTAACTGGTATCTTTATGAAATACATTGTAAAACAAAGATTAAATAACAGGACTGAGTTTGTTGGGGGTTTTTTCCTTAGACTTTTTTCCTCATCCCTCCTTTGAAAAGCTTACTGAATTACAAAAATCTTTAATAAAGTTCCAGTCTTCAGCAGGTAATCATTATAAATGCTGCCAATCAATGCCAGCTAGAGTTTGATTTGCTTCTTGTGCATGTCCAATTTCCTCTGTAATACTGTGCTGCTGCCAGAGTTTTTGAATCTTTTTAAATCGCTCTTTGCACAGATGTAAGGGATTCCCACGTCTGAAAAGGAGATAACACTTATCAGGAATGATAAAACACTGCAACTAAGCACAAACACTCAGGTGTGACATATTAAGTATTAGATAACCCCATAAAATACTACAATATTTAGATAACCCTTTAACATCATTCTGTTATCAGAGCAAATCAACAGCATATTTGGTATGAGTAAATCAACAGGTATTTGGATGAGTAAACTGCAGTGCTACCTTTTCTGGTGCCCCTCCCTTACAGCTCCCTTACAGTTCCCTCCAGCCTCTGGGAACCTCACATCCAGCCCACAGAACTCCAAATGCAGGTTTTCAGTAACCTTTCCAGGCTGAACCAGTTCATATTCTCCGGTTTTGGCCAGTTTCAGAAATAGCAAGCATTAACAATATCAAGTCCCTAAGTTATCCTTGCATGGGAAGCAGAGATAGGAGTTAGGACAAAGAACTACCACATTAAATAAAATAATCTCATAGTATTTTCACTTGTATTAAATTAACACAGGTTACAAAAACAAATGCACTGGATACAAATGAAATTTTCAGCCTTAGTTTCTAGTCAGCTTCACAGATGCTAGAAAGATTTAAGTTTTTACACTTCAAGACAACTCTTTTTAACCTGGGGAAGATCTTCCATGAAATATTTTTGACCTAAACCCACATATTAACATTCAAACATCTGAAGATACTAGATGCAGCAGCAATGGCAAAATATAATGTTACCTATATAATTAAAATAAAAAGATAACATAAGAAGTTATTTTTTCACACCAGATAGTTCTATAATTCCTGTCTTTAAAATATGTAATTTTTAATATATTTACCTGAGTCCCTGGTCTGTCTCTCCATAGTCATCAAGATAAGGAGGAGGATAAAAGCAGCCCTTTGTTTTCCCAGCTAAAAATAGCACCTGACATTCTCGTACTCTAAAGAGAAACAGAGAGAAGATCCTTAGGTATTGATTTTTAGGTGAATAGTTTCTCATACTTTCACAGACACTGCTTTTCCAGTTCTTACCTACTTTCATTCTGTATTATTTGCATGTACAGATTTTTAAGAGCACATTTTTTAAAACTACATCTCTCATTCTCTTCCTGTTATAGCTCCTCGGTAGCAGTTAAAAACAATGTCGTTCCATGTCATATTATTTGCAGTCTGTGTAAAATACTCAACAGAACCACAAGAAAATAAAACAATTTTGTTTCTCACTAATCTTTGCCAAAGTGAAAACAGACATTATCTAACCTTTTCCTATATGCTGGAAGACAACTAAAATGAATTTTCATGTTTTCAACAGCAGCAGCAACAACAAAATCAAAGTATTTACCTTCATTGTTTTGTAATACTTGAGTAGAAATAAACGCACAGGCAAAACAAATTCACTTGAAAATGGAATTTGAACTTTCTTTAAAATTTTATCTTCAAAGAAGCAACCTCTGAACCTTACACCAAAGCACAGGAAGATGAATACACTTTAGTTTTTAGGCAACCCTCTTGTTAACAAAACACTGCCTTTACAAACCACCCCTGCAATCACATGTACACAACTATTAATTTAACAACTACACACACCATCTAACCCAGCAATGAGAGTAGAGGTGTTCAGCTCCTTACCTAAGGAATATGCCCACTCCAGAACCACAAGTGTATGTATGTGCAGTACAGGCTCCAACATCTTCCCCTTCTAGTTCAGTCTGACAGCAGTAACTCTGAGAACATAGCATGGTCCCACACACAAGGCACAATGTTGGGGCTCTGCTTTTGTCACCACCTGATTTCGGACACCTTTTGTTAGGGGAAAAAAAGAAAAAGAAACCCACTGTATGTGTTAACTTTAGATAGTAAAAAGATTCAGAAGTCCTTCTGAACATTTATGCAGGTAACAGCTGGAATTTCTATTTCACCATTTCACTGAAATACAGGGCTGATAAATGCTATGTGCCCTTAGCCTTATGATTCTATAAACAACTTTTTGAGACTTTCAGGTTAAAGGTTTCCCAGCTGATGAAAAGGAGCAGCAGACTTTGGGGTGCTCACTATAATTGCATACAACTTACGAGAAATTGGATGCTTGGTTAATGAGGCAGCTGTAGTCATCTGGAAGGTCTATTAATTTGTTGGATTCTCTTGCATAGCTAGAATAAAGCAATCAAATCAGCACTCATATTTCAATGAATAATACACAAATGAATTCAAACTCATTCATGTTTTCCTGACTCATCTAAACAGCATCTGTGAATAATTAATTTTTAAAAGTTTCCCTCTTCTCTGCCATTCATTGAGTAAAATGGTAGCCCGTAAAAAGACGAACACACCACATCTCTCAAATAAACCACCTCTCCTTTTCTTAGTCTTATTTTTTGTGAATTTGAGAAAATGCAGAGATGGAAAGTCAGAAAAATACATGTTATTTGTATGCTTTTAGCAAGCCTAATTATGAGGTCACTACAGATTTAAATAAATGTTTTTTTTCTCCTGTATCAGTTTGCCTTCTATTTTCTTTTTGTCACTAACATTGAATGGAAAATAGTCTGACTTTCAAGTTCAGGGAACTTGTATCCTGAAGAGAATGAAATATGCATGCAATGAAAAGGACCTATTTAATATCAAATACTTATATATTTTAAATATATTTAAAAGTAACTGATACTATACACTAAATTCTAATAATCTTCAAGTCTAGGAATAATACAACTTAGACTATGAAATGCAACTAGAAGTTTGTAACAGAAGCAATTTACAAGAACATGCTGAGAGGAAAAAAAAATCTTCACTGTCAAGTTAGACATAAGCTTGGGAAGAGCAGATAAGAATTAGCAAAAGGAACACATGGAAAAGATCCCAACAATCACATGTGGCAGGAAATCAATTACACAACCAGAATATTCTTACTGTGTAGGAAATTCTGTTAATAGTCTGGTGTTTCAGAGATGAAGTGATTAATTTTTATTTTTGTCACAGCTTTATTGTACGTACAATGTTAAAAGACTGACTTTATGTATTTAGCGCAGGAGATTAAAAAGCAGGGATATGTTTTTAATGACAGCACTGTGAATTTCACATTCATTTCTAATTATTAGGATAATTGTTAACCACTATTTTTACCCAGCCTTCAGAAAGAACAACACCCTAAATGCTTTTCTACACCCACTAAGTATTAAATGTGTTCTGAATTCAAAGTAATTGTGCAGCAAGAACAAATGTATGAAAAGCTGATTTTCTTTTCAGCAACTGACTCAGTGTTGGTTTTACTGAAGGAATTGGATTCTTTAAAAAACAACTTAAAAAGCTCTTCAATGCCTGGTATTTTTAAACAAAGGTTATATACATCTTTTAGCGACAGCATACTTTTTGCATCAGAAGGTAAAAAGTAATAGGAAACATGAGATGAAATTTTATGGCCTCCAATTCCTGCACATCAGTCTAAATAAAACCCCAATATTAAACTTTGCCTTTAAAATCTACTCATTTAAGCAATATTTCCTTTTCTTACAACATTTTTAAAAATTCACTTCTTCCCTAATATCTTTATTATTCAATAAAGCAGAACAGATATTATGTTATTATAAACACCCATTAGAAGAAATATCTGGAGAAAGCTGCAACATTAAAGTTTTTCCCCCATCTCTGCTTAAAATCTCGCTATGTTTACCTGATAGCATGTCTCTTGCCTTCCAGGTATCTTTTTACTTCATTGTTACTGCACCAACTACAGGAAAAAAAAATTGCCTTTTAACTTCAATAGATGACAGAAAAACAAGTAAGCAAAAAATCAACAGTACCTCTGTTAAAAAAACCACTACAACCAAAATTATTTCTTTCAAAACACTTCTTTCACAAACACTTCTCAAAATCTACAATTCATTTCCATATGCATTTCTGGGAGAATACTTACACTACTATCTTGTGCAGGATTCTTTATCATATTTAAACTAAGCACAAAAACACTACTTACCTTTCTATTAATGTGTTTAGAATCTCACTGTTTTCTTGAAAAAGGCAAGTGAGGTTGTTTGGCAAGGAAAGATAGCTACATAAGTGTTCAAATTGGTTTGCTCCGTTTCCTGAAAAACACAAAAGGTATAATTATCATAACTTCATTTTTAAAATGCTTATTATGACCACCTTCAGATTTACATTCTATCCCTACATATGCCATAGTGGAGGACAGTAAAGTATGTTACTAACATCGATTGTTTGGGGAGTAACAGAACATAGTGAATTTACAGAGATATCATAGAATGGCTTAGGTTGGAGGGGACCTCAAAACCAATCTACTTCCAACCCCCCTGCCATGGGCAGGGACACATTCCACAAGACCAGGCTGCTCAAAGCCTCATCCAACCTGGCCTTAATATTAACTATCAGCAGATGCTAATTGAATGAAATCAATGCAAGCAAAAGCAGGTCTCATTTGAAAACAGCAACCCATAGGAGCTTTGAAATAATCAAAATTTCCCTTATTAACAGAAGAGCATCAATTTCTGCTTTAAGTAATCTAGAATGGCATTTACCTCTATATTAAAAATACATTTTTAAAACAAACAAATTAATTATTTTGCCTTTTTCATTATGCTGATACGATTCTGCACCAGTAACAAGCCCACATCCATTCAATCAGCTTCTTCAGACAGGAGAGTTTAAATGTAATTTATTTTGACCATTAATGTTTATGTCTTGAAAAGCTCATTTAATACAAAGCAAACAATACCTTGAATTTCTGAGGGTGCTGGGACTCCATTTAAGTAATGAAAAAACAAAGCAGAACATCTCAGGAAAGGCATGATTCCAGCTTTTAGATTCCTCCACAGGTGCCAGCCTGAGGAAATTTCTTTCAAGGCACTAAAGAGAATAAAATAAAAAAGTTCACTTTTATTTAATCATTTCAGTTTGAAAGCTGTATTTACTAAGTCTTCAGTCACACTGCATACTAAATTACTGACTTCAGCTGAAACAATCACTATGCGAAGTGTTTATTTCAAAGCAAACTCCAAGAAAAACAACAAACAAGAGATTCATAAAAATGTAACCAACTGGGACAGTAATTTAAGGAGAATTTTGCATAAACATTTCAGATCACAGAATGGTTTGGGGTTGGAAGGGACCTTAAAGACTACCTCATTCCAACCCCCAGCCTGGCACTGAACACTTCCAGGGATGGGGCATCCATGGCTTTTCTGGGCAACCTGTTCCAGTGCCTCACCACCCTCACAGAAAACTACTTCTTCCTGACACCTAATTTCACCTAAAACCTACTTTCTTTCAGTTCAAATCCATTCCCATCTTCACAAGTTTTCTGTACTCAGACACTGCCAATTCCAGATTCTGCAAACGGACTAAAAAAACTGTTTCTGAGCACAATCTTCATGAGCAAGTATCTTCCTAGTAACATATGAATTTATAGGAATAGGTACTTAAGTGAATCTAGAAGTGCTGGATAAGAAACAAGATGTAAGAGTTCCCAAGTAAAAAGTGTCATCTTTGACAGCATTAGTATATAAAATTCAGTCAGCAGTTACTGTACAGTTCAGGGAGGAGAAAAGTAACATAAAATTTTATCAAAAGATCATGTTTTTACCTTCCTGTACACTGGCAAAGAAATTTATACAGTGTAAGCACAGCTACTTCCTCTTCACTGTTAGTGTTTTCTTGGTCCATGCCATTCTCTTCTGAAGAAGAAATAAATAATTAACAAGTTGTTTCACATATGCATGTTTATACAATAAGAATGTATTTTTTCAAGTTCTGATAAAAAAATGCCCAAACTACGTAAAGTATTCCACTGGGATAGAATATGATGTACTGGAAAAAAGTTTTCTGCTGCACATCATATGCGGTAAGTTTGTGCTGTTGTCAGCTCCAGTGAGGTGTTGGTTTACTTGTTCAGTTGGTTGGGTTTCTTGACGTACTTGCTTGAAGTTCTTTGCTTTTGGCAAACTACACCTTATCCAGCTCCTCTTGCCAGCAGATACATCGATTCCTTATTTTGCTAGCTGCAACTCATTCATCATGCAATGCCTAAGCCCAGCCTGCAATAAGCACTACCAGGCACTGCTACAGTAGCTGGAAAGCCAGGATTCATGACTAGCTATGCTCCAAGAAACTCCCAGTGCAAAGCAATAAAGACAACATGACTGAACTTTGATGAGTACAATTTATCAATACTCTCTGTGAGCTCAAATATAACACCAACAATTGTATTTTGTAACTGTAAACTGCACACACTTATCAGCAGCACCTTTGTTTTTTCTTAAGTAAAGACTGGAGGAATCTTTTCAGTAAAAGTTGAGACAAAGTGGCATTACCTGTTGATGAGGTAAGTAAAATTTGTATTATGTGTGCCATAGTGACAAGATGAAACAGGTGAAGATCTCCAGTGCCAAGACTAACCCCTGAAAAATCCTGACAATGTATGGCAGGGAAAGAGAGCACCAAGCTTACCTGTGAAAGAAAACAAGAAAGTTGGTACATTCCTTTTCCTTTTGGATCTTCCCCTTTTCTCACGCTGCAACTACACCCCTTGAAGGCAGCATACCACATAAGGCTAATTTTGAGGGTACTTATACAGACATTATTTAAAAGAACAACAATTATCTATCAGGAGAGTTTTGAGTCTGTCTGGTTTTCTGCGTTTGTTGTTTTATTGGGGGGGTTGGTTTTCATGTATTTTGGGCTTTTTTAACAGCCAAAGGGTATGCATTCTATATCATCTTGCCCCTTTTTTATTTATAGAAAAGAATACTTTTATTTAATACTTTTATTAAGAATACTTTAATTAAATTTAAAGAGTATTCAAAATGTATTAAGCAGTGAAAAAATACCTGAACATTTTGAAAGGTTCCTAGCCCAGAATGAAGAGAAAGTTTTCAATAGTTTTTGTATAGTGCCTACTGCATCAAAACATCATTAATATATATTAAGAAATACTTACCAATAAATGAAACATATCAATATCAAGTATGCAAGGAAGATTCCCATTTTTTTCATTAGGCACCAGTGCTACGTATTTTGGAGACAAAAAAAACATTAATTGAACATTTATACATTAAAAGATTTTAGTGTACTTAAGTTACAAAATGACAGCTATCTCCTTCATTGACATGCTTAAAGAACTTAAAATACAAATGTACCTGTTTCGGCCAGAGTCAATTCAAGAACTGTTCAACATTACTGGAAAAGAGTCTTGCCTACTTTATTGTATTAAAACAAAACAAACCCAGGTAGCCATTTCTACTCCCATGGTGACTTTCTTTCACTGGCTGGGTTTTCCAGTGGAAGACAAAATGAGACAGAATCTCAAGCTCTGACACAGAAATAAGCTCAAACAATAGTGACTAAACAGGAACACTGATTGTGAACACGTTGCTGCTCAAATGACACTTGCAATTTGCTTAACTTCACAAGACTGCCTGAACTTGACTTACATAAATTATTTGTGCTACTGCAAATGCCTCAAAAATGCATTGCTACAGTCTCTTAAATCCATTACTTTATTTCTAATTAAGATAGAGCTAGGTGTTGGTCTCTCCCTCTCTGTAGTATTTACAGTAACCACAAAGTATTAACCAAAGCACTCCAGCTGACAACAGAAATTCACACACTTAATGAATTCCAAGCACCTTCATCTCAAAGGAAACACAAATTAAATGTTTTGAAAAATGTTACAAGATATTTTAAGTAACAATCAAGGAACAGTTGCATACTTCTTTACTCCAAGCAGTAAAATCTGATTCGTAATAAAGCAACAGCTCTGGGTATATTTTACAATGTAGCTATAAGCATTAAGCTGCCAAGTTTAAAAACACTACTACATTAAAAAATAGTCTCATCACGACAACTTAAAAATACGTCAGTTGAAGACTGCTGCCTTGCTGGCCTAAAAATTGAGAGCTGAAGACATGTGACATTTTGAAGCTATTTCTATTAGCAAACGTTTTGCCACGACTCAGATTTCAAATGCTTTTCCTTTTGTCAGCATACAGCCAGAGAACTTAACCCAAAAGTGTGAAAAATGTCTCTATCAAAAACATGACCAGACCAAGGGACTTCCAAAGCTGAACTTATTTTCAGTAAGTCATCTTTATGTATCGTTTACAGAATACAGGCAGATCAAAGGCTTGTAATTTTCATTATTCCTAGCCTGGAAGAATAAAATAGCAGAAACTTTTCCTTCATAAAAATAAAAGCAGTACCATTACTTCTGTCAGTCGGAAGGAAGGAGAGCTTTGAAGAAATATTGATTCAAGTTTTCAAGAAAACCCAAAACACTCAGAACACCATTTATTGCAAAGTTCCAGTCAAACAGCCAGCAGCATTTTCTCTTCTGCTTCACAGAGAAAACAGCTCAACCATTACTGCTACAAACTGATGCCAATTAAGTTTCTCCCCATAAAGCTGCCAACTGTTTGCTGAAGTAGCTGGTATCCATCTACTAGTAATTTCAGTATACCAATGCATTTTAAAAGTTTCTCTGCTCTACTAACCAGAGATATTAAAGTTATTCCATTTTATAATACCCTTTCAGAACAGTCCTCTCATGGGTAATTACTTCATTAGGCTGAACTTCAGACTTTTCATCTGTATCTACTAATGCTTCAAGCTTGGAACATTTTGGCTGTTCTCATTAATATTCTCAATTAACACATGATATTACGTAGTAAGTCCTGTCTTATCACAGATCCTACTTTTCAAAGAGCAAAAAATTTGCAGATATATTACAGACCTCTGCAAATATCCTTTCCACACTACATTAATCCTAATTTCTTCATCTTTAAAGCTCCAGTGCATCATTTTTGTGAAGGACAACACTTCTTTCTCCTTTGCTTTAGGTATCTTTCTCTAAGGAAGAATCAACTGGACTCCTTCACAGCAAAATATCTATGCTTCTCTTGGAGCTGCAGATCAAAACAAATGTCTTTTTTCTTGACATAACACATATAGGTGAAAATAGTAGCTCTTGGTTTATTACTTAAAACCACTACATACAATAATCTTCTTCTAATCAGTACTAACACTCATTCTGAAAGCATTTATCTGTATCTTCACAAAAAACCAGCATAAGGTAGCAAACTTACATGCTAATAGAGTACAAAAGTGACCCTGTACTGCTGAAAGAGATGAAACTGTCCAGTGAGCTGCTGCAAATCTCGTTAGTGACGTAAGGCAGTCATCCTTTAAAAACAAAGAAAAAGAGACACTGCCACAGTTAATGAAGTTCCTCAACATGAAAAGTCTTTTGACTTAACAGTGTTTTTTTCAGGCCTCTCAACTGCAGTTTATGGGGGCAGTTTGACTGTGTAAGTATATGACAGATACTTAGGTTTATGCAAATATGAAAGTTCCTTTTGGCATTCTTAACTTGACTGTTACCATGAGAAACTGCAACCTTAATAAATTATGTGTTTATAGGAAAAAAAGGTAACAGTTCTGCTAGACGTGATTTTTAAATAGTTTAATAATCAGATACAGATTGACTAAACAATAGGATCCAACAAATAAAACTATCCAATAACCATAACCTAAAATGTAGATATTCCTGACTAAGGAAGAACAAGTCTCTCTATTTTCCACCAATTCAGAGAGGAATTGCTATTTGTTCCTTACCTGTCGACACGGTAAATGACCAAACAATGGCTTATCTTCATCAGCTAAAATTCGTTCTGGAAAAAAAGAATTCAGTGCTGTGATTTTGACCAAATTTGGAAAGCCACCCATAAAAGAGCCAAATGAACAGATCAATACCTATAGTCTGTATCGTGTAAGCACAGCTGCCCCAGCACATTATAGGTACACGTGGGTCTTCCTCATTTGGATGAACCTTCAAGCCTACTTTGTATGTTGCTGTACCAAAAGTTGTCAGCATCTCTTTTATGCTCTCAGAATAAGGATTCCTGAAACAAAGAACAGTATTACTAATTCATTCTTTTCTCCACTGGCAGCATAGTACCTCTAATTCACCCCACAGACGAACTACTGGAGTCGTAAAATTTAAGTGACAACTCCAACATCCTTCTTTGGATCTGGTATTCTGTAACCTTATTTTTTTGTGACAGATCCCCAATTATTTGTTTGGAACCGATCTCACTTGTAGTGTTAAGAACATCTAGTCATTAAATACAATAAACTTAAGGCTAAATTACAAGAAATGTGTGTGACTGGTAGCTAAACCTGTCATCAGCTGGGATAAGAGTCTTGCATTTCGTGTGCAGCTGGCAGACCAATGCCTGTACCACGTAACAAGTTTTGTTACTTTCTCTTGAAGTGAAGAGAGTGTAGAACCAAACACAAATACACCCTTACAGCTGAAATTACGTACTAACATACTCTCCATTTCATAGTCTTCCTTCATGTTTTACATGTTGTGATGGCTATAATGAGGAATACTTCATCCAGCTACAAGTAGTACAAATTTAATCTTCATGCCATAATTTATATAACTGCAGGGTATTTCTACACAACAACTTAGCACATTCACTTCTGAAATCCTACTGCGTTACTTAGGGCTTATGGGCTGGACTTCAATGTCATCATCATAATAATACTAACTTTTCTAATTAAAGCAAAATTCATATATTTGTCTTAATTATTGAGACCTTCTAGCATAGAAGTTACGTTCTATTTTCACGTTATGATTTCATGATGAATTAATTATTTTTTAAGATGTAAATACATACTTCAGTTTGAAATCTGGTCTAAATCCTTCTGGTAATTGCAGCTGATCCATTTTTTCTGAATGACCAGAATGGCCTGTACAAACAAAAAGTAACAAATCACTGATTATTCACCTATATGTAATTTCTATATTATAGAAAGGTGCAGAGGCACATCACCAGAAACTGAAATTCCAAGCTGTTCTTGCCACTTACGCCTCTACCCCATCGTGGCAGAACCAAAGTGCTTGGTCTTTTCCATGAATATTATAACATTTTCACATACAAATACACAGATTTCTTCAGACTTACTTGCACAGTCTTCATTTCGAAGTAAATGCAGGGCTTTTACTTGCTGGGATACTGTTTTGATCCACTGAGTTAGATTTGGTTGGCCTGAAAAGTCTAACCTGTCAAAAAAACCCCCAAAAACTGTTAAAACAATCTGTAGACAGAATTAGTATTTCATAGGCATTCCAACATCATTCATCTGTTTCTCAACATGCTCTTTCTCTGCTGCCCATATATTTTTCTACGTTCAGTTCTTTTTCTGCAGATTCTATGCTTTCCTGTCCTTTCATACTCTAAATTCCATAATATACAATAACAAAGTAAATCCATAATACAAAATAAGCAGACAGGCTTAAGTTTATCAAAACAGAAAACAACAAACATTCAGGAAGGTTTTCTTGAGTGTAAGCTAGTTTGGGATCTTGGTTTTTTACATTTATTGAGGATATTCATAAACCAAACTGACCTGTTAAACAAAACTCTTGGTGGAGGAAGCAGAGGAATAACAGTGTTGCTCAAGCATTCACAAAGTGGGCAAAGGAATTCACCATTTTCTACATCATAACTTGTGTGTACTCGTAATCTTTGCTGTCTTCGTTGCTCTTTTGCTTGGACTGCATCAAAATATCTTTAGAAAAGAGCAAGACATTAGTGGCAAATTATTAACATTGAATGTAGAAATTCAAGGATTCTCAGGAAGACACAGTTTTGCCTTTCCCCAAATAGAGGTAAGAGAATTATCTGAAAGAAAAAGCTCTGCCCTCTGATTGATAAAGTATTAGTGCTTTTGGCTGCAAAAATCTACCCTAAAGTGCTGAAGTTCACTGGCTTTTAAAACCATGGTTAAGTCTGAACATTACATTTAGCAAAAAAGGTGAAAAGGTGACAGAAAGTTGAAGCATTAAAAAAGCAAAGCCAAACCAAACCAACCAACCAACCAAAAAAACCCAAACAAAACAAAACACCACAAGCAAACAAAATCCCCCAAACAAAAACCACAAAGAAAAAAGAAACAAACAAACAAAAACAACAACAACAAAAGCCCCAAACCAAACCAAAAAACCCAACTCATTTTTACATAATTTTTTTAGGAAGATGCCATGAGCATTATCTTTGGGCATTTTCTATTACTGGCCACAACCAAAACAGCAGCAGCAGCTGCTGGAGAAACTGTTGGCTGAACCCTCTATGAAAAAGGAACTGAATTCACTGCTTTGCTAAATGTAACTGCTATTACAGAAGCCTCTGATGTGGTATAAAGCATGCCCAATGATGACCCCAAAGTGATCTGAATACAAGCACTTAAGGGCATTTCCAGGAGATAATGACAACCACAAAGGACCGTACACGAGCTACACAAGAAGATTAAGAATCTATCTTCAGTGAGCAGTGACATCAAAGACCACAAATGAAACCTGTGCGTGGTAATAGCCACAGAATCTCTGGGAGCTCCTAATACTCTTCACACACAAGGCAGAATCTGAAATTAGGCACTTCAGAAGCCATGCCAAGGAGCAAAGCAAGAGCCTAATCAAAGTCAGAGGCATGAAAGGTTTGAATTTGTCACGTGGCATTGGCACCACACTGCACTAAGCATGTTTATATGCCTCCAAAAATCAAAGAATAAAAATAACTGCAAAAGGATTTATTAAAATGCTAAGAAACTCAATTTTATCCTTTGTTTATGTTGAAGATGAACTTGAACTAGGTTGCAGATGTTTCTACTTCAAATTAAACATGTTGGAGGAATTAAGAGTGCAAGGGATGCACCGTCATTTAAAACCTCAGTAGAGAGCAGAAGAAGCAGCAAAAGCATGTCTATCAGTAAGCTGCAAAAAAATCCCAAAAAATCTGAGCTTCAGGTATATGTGCACCACAGGGAATTATGCATTGGTATAAACAAGCAAGGGGAATCCAAGCTGCCATGTATGGCTTTGGACTCTTCTTTACCAAGATGACAATAAATGAAAATTATTTTGAGTATGTTTACAGCATTTGATTTCTGCTCCTTTTTTTCCAACAGAAAGCTGTTTTAATCATTTCCTGAAATTCCTTTACAAGTTTACTACATGGCAGGAATTTTGCCATTAAAATTAGTGCTATTAGGCAAACTGATAACATAACGTTACTTGAACTAAAAACTTAAATATAGCCTTTTACCTTTGCCAACAATGAGCGTGCATAATATGTCCACAGCTACCTGTGTGTGTTCCACATGACAGATCGGGGTGCATGAATAAGGGGTCATACTTTTCTGTATTTAAAAGAAAAAAAACAACTTTGAAATCAACATTTATCAAAAGACTTGACTGCAGATTAATGTTACCACGTTTGCATTTTTATTTAACTTTATCACAGAAGTGTAACTCATTTGATGAGCCATAAAACACATTATTAATCCACAACAACCTAAACTGTTTAAATCATTTACAAGTATTACTTTACTTTGGTTTGAGGGTATGCACTGTACTTAAGGCTTCAAACCAAGTTTTCAGAGGTGTTGGCCCTGGTAAAAGTCCCCGAGACCAACCTGCAGTTTTGGTGGTTCAGCACCATCGAACAATGAGTCCAAGGACATTAATCTTCAGAGTGAGAGTGCAAAACAGCTCAGTGCAAAGATTTCTATGTGTTTACATGCACAGAATCCAGAGAAACCTTTGTAACAATGCCCTTGCTTGCTGTGATCTGTTTCAGAAAGTACCTAAATCCAAGATCTTTTTATTATCGCTAAGAGGCATTTCAGATGATATAACTGAGAGGAAGAAAATGTACATCTTGTGCTTTTACAGCACTACATTAACACCTCCTCTCTCTGATGCTACAGGCATGGTTTAAGAACAAACACTTCTGATGTTAAGCATCTTTTCAACAGTTATAAATAATTTGTCACAAATGAATGGCAGAACATTGAGCTTATGCCTCACAGTGATTTACATTATTCAGCACACACATTTCTACCTCACTAAAAATACGGGAGTTTTGCCACTGATTACAATGAAGCCATTCACAAACAGTCAACATAAGAAGTCTGTGTCACTGTCTCAGAAGAACAAATGCTGTTGTCACAGTGACCCCAACATTCTTTAATATTTAAGACAACTATGAACAGTACTTACCAGGGTCTGGAGTAATTTTGTTTCTATTTTTAGACAATACAGTTGATCGCTGAATAAATGCTGCCAAGACCATGGCCCTGCTGTCCACTTTGACTTCTTGTTCCTCCTGGCACAATATACACATAACAACCTGTCTGGGCTCAGCTACTCTAGTTTGCTCTGGACCCAAGGCCGTGAGTTTTGCATCCGAAACTACAGGGCTAGAATATTCAAAGAATATTAGTGAGCAAATTATTTGAAAAACATTTTAATTCAGATTATGACTTAAGTGTGTTTAGTGAGTTTCCTAAATTTATGATAAACGCTCTCTGACAAAAAATAGCATTGGCATTTATGTAACAATTCCCATGTGCCCAGAAGTAGCGTGTATTTTCCAGAAAAAATTCATACCCTCCCAATAGTATAACCCACTCCAGTTTAACACAGAAACTGAATCTGCAGCCCTCCATCATCACCATCCCTTAAGCGCCTGATACAAATGTTGAAACCACTCTCCACTTCCCCACAAAATCATTAGAATTCTCTAATTCATATTTCCAACTATCGAGCAGATTTTCTTCCAGATCTTCAACAGACATATAATCAGCTATTTCCAATTTACTATGTTTAAAAGCATAGTCTCTTCAGCATTATTAATAATTTATTGGGTGATTTTGTACAAAAAATTATTTGCCTGTTCACATTTATCCCACAATTTTGACAGAGAGGGGGAGGAGAGCATTCCATTTACTGCTGGTTTTTTGTCTCAGAAACTAATGAAGAGTTTTCCATCAAGACCGAAAAAAAAGAGCTTTTTAAAGTGGTAACGATAGGACAATCTGATGTAAACATTAACGGGAAAAAACTTAAACAAGATGCCTTTACCTATTTTCGTGGACTCCGGAGGTTGAAGTATCCAGCTCCTCCAGAGTTTGCTGAAAGAGTTCTTTGTTTTCATTAATGAAGTGCCGTTGCATCTCAGACATCTGGGCCATGATCTTTTCCCTGCGCAGTCTGGCAATCTCAGCTTTTCGCTTCCTTTCAGCTTTGTCTTTATCACGTGAACTCTGAAATTGTATTGCTCACTCAGTCATTTTTAAAGTCTTGTTACAACAGATTATTTATTTTAGCCACTGCTATATGTAACTTGTACTAACGTCCAAGCAATGAAAATCACATAAAAGACAAAAGAAAAGTCTACCAAAGAGTTATTTTGTGCCCTCTTTTCTTTAGCTCATGTTCAATGCCAGGCAGAACTGCAGATCCAGAAGGGGAACCTCTTCCCCTCAACCTTTAACTGTATTTTGTATTTCTTTTCCCTTTAAGCACTCGTAGGATAAAAGCATAAGAGAGTGACATGTCTCATCTCTGGTGCTGCTCTCCTCCCACAGCAGCTGCATCCCTAAATGCACTACAGTGCTCCAAAGCCTCTGTGCAGGACCTAGAATGTCATGTCGAGCTACACACATCAGCAGAGCTTATCTGGAATGACCTGCGTGGTAAAAATACATAGATACCATCTCTTTTAGCCACTTTCCATGGAGTCTGAAATTATGGGAAGAGCAGAAACATTTAATGCTGTGACTGTACTACGGAGTAGAATTGCAAAACATTTGGAGACTACAATATATGAAACAAAGAAAAACAGTCTAGGGACTCTACTAATAGGTTTTTCAAACAAGTGAGTTTGATCTATAAACCGTGAGACAGATTTTCAGAAGTCACTGATGTTTCCCATGTCTAATTTAGAGCCACAATTAGAAATACAGTCCTTTGCTAGTCCCCACCCAGACCTGTTCTAGATCAGCTGTTACAGATGGCTTTTACCTCCTCCATAATATTTCCTTCTGTCTCGGCCACAGGACTTGAAGAAGAGCTTTCTCTTAGCTTTTTAATAGTATTAAAAGTCTGTAAGAAAAAAGATAGCCTTTAATTTGTTTGTGACATGAGAATATAACTGTGTATACTATAATGCTGACCATACAATGTGCACTATTGGAATCCAGAAGAATAAAACTGTAGCTACAACAACTCCACATGGGAAATAAGGAAATCATCCCAATGTACTTAGAAAAGTTTCAAAAATCTTATTTCTATGATTTTCAGCGGTAATATAAAATATATCTACCTTCAATATCCATCTGATCATGTCCTTGTGCACTTCCAGATGAGGTGCATTTTGCAGTGTTTCTAGCATAGCTAGTATGCTAGGGGAGTTACTGGGTGCCTCTCCTGGTTCTGAGAGAAAAATTACAATGAGAATTGATTATAATGTTATTGGCAAATTAATAATTCACTAACATTAAAAACAAGAAACCCCAATGCTTGTTCAGCAACTGAAGAATTCCTTCGACAAATAGGCACAAGTAACATTTAATTTCCCCTCATTGCAAACCTTTTCATGAATAACCTCTATATCCTGAAAACTCTTGCTCACTGACTATATTTTCTTACAAAAGAAATGCACTCTACGTGCTCCCTGGATGTTTTCGTCTTGGGAGCTGCCATGAAGAACTTCCAATATTTTATTTCCCACTACTTTAAATAGAACTTTCATGTCTTAGCAACTTTCACATCTTAGCAAAACTAGAGGCATTAGTCAGAAGATACAAAGGAGAGTCAAGATTAAAAAACTACTTAAGAATCCAACTATGATTTTTGCAATTGCATCTGATCATATGATCATATCTGAATTGAGACGGTACTTAAAGATATTAAGAATCAGATCTAGAGGGAATTATTCAAATTCTGGATTTCTCCTCTAGAAAACACCTTCAGTATTGTACCGTCATAGAATCTACACATGCGTAAAGCGTGGATCTACAGTCAGCTTGGTAACATTTTGATGGATAAACAAATGTACTCTTCTGGTAAATACAGTTTCAGAAGAATAAAATATGAGATCCTGGCACTTTTAGTTATTTCAAATTTGCTATACATTTGGAAAGAAAGGCATACTTGATATTTTCTGAGTGAAGGTAAATGTTACAACATTCTCCTCACTGAGATTCTCCAGATGTTGTTTCTCTTCTTGTAGTGCCATTCCAATCAAATGCAAAACCTAGATAAAAATTACAAATTTTAGTTATTTTCTTCCACAATTCATATAATCTTGTTATATAGTTTGGATAATTCATTAAGGAAATTAATATAATACAATTATATATTAAGAATATATTTGAAGTTATTTCTATATACAGAATTTCAAAGCTACATTACACAGGAGCAATAGTGTTTTTTTGAAATTTTGCCACATAAAATCCACATTAAATACTTGCATCTTTCTCTTTCTGTCCTGAATAGTGAGTGAAAAGTCAGTACTTCTTATCTTTCTCCCTACCCACTGCATGTTACTATTGCAAGTCTCTGGACAGAAGAAGCATAACGCACACTTTAAGTCCTTTTTATACACAAAGTTTAGTGACAAAAAGTTAAAATTTTTAAGTTAAATTTATTCTCTCTAGAAACACATTTTAAAATAATGTTAATTTTCAGGTCAGTGAAGAGCTGTAATCTCCTTGAACTTATAAAATGTAATTACCCTATTTAGCACTATGGTAGCCTGAATGGCATTTTGAAGCTGAAATACTTCATTCTTGGTGGTGATCTCTGTTACGCTGTATCAGCCATTTTGCAACCTTGTACAAATTGGCAGGATGCTCTAGACACAAAGCTTTACTGATGTCTGGAATTAACACTGACACCCATGTACGGGAAGGATAATCACATGAAAATTTGTAACAGAACTGGAATGCAACAGACCAAGTTTCTACAGAAAAAGTAGCCAAACACAATGAGAGTCTTAAAGTTTTTTTAATTTGTTTTAATAAACAACAGTTAATTTCTCCTCAGTTTATCACATCTATTTAACAAGATCTCATTAGATATGGGCCACCTTTTGCCGATGTCTCATATCCACCTTTTGCAAGTGCTTCCAAGACAGAAGTGGTTGACTTGGGAAAGATGCAGTCCAAGTGCATGGCACCACCACAGAAAAAGTGCCACGAGTTTCTGAGCAAGTGATAGGTCCCTAATGAATTTCACAGTTTTGAGAATGGCTGAAGACATTTTAGTTAGGTCAAAAAAAACCCAAACCCCAAATTATTTTATTCAGTTACTCCAAGGCCTAGCATCCTTACATTACCTGAATATAACTACAGTGTTGTGATTTATAATACCAATATATTGTTTCATTTTCAATTTTTTTTGTGTTATACAGAACTGCTTATGTTAATTTAAGCTGTAAAAGCTTAAAAGGTAATATGCACTCAATAAGACTGGATGTCAAAAAATTAATACTCAGTTTCAAACCCGGGGTTTGACTGCAAAATGTTATTTAAAAATCTATCAATATTTTTGAAAAGTTTGGAGTTGGACCCTAAACCAACAGCCCTGACCAATACGAACAGCTCCTGGATGGCAGTTCACCACTCACCTCAGCACACCCCAGAAAATGACAGTCATGACACCAAAATCTACAATAACCCTCCAGGTTTCTAAGGATCATTATAAATAGCAAGGAACAAACAGCTCAGTTGAGTTTTCCAAATGCTGATACATTTTCAAGTTAGAAAATTCTTTTGTGCACTTTTAAGGAAATGTTTTCCTAAAGTGATTTAGCCTAAACTGAAAACAAGCAAAGGAACATCAAGAAAAAAATCAATGTCTGCTTAACATGCAACAACTCAGATTAATGGGTTCTCTACCACAATAAACATTACTGCCACTGATTCAAGCAGAATTCCTCCCTCTCATGTGCATCCCATTAGAAATCTACCCGGCTCTTCCATTCACTCTTAAAAATAAGTTGCATCAGAGGCAGAGGGGTTTCCTTAGTTTTGCATATCAGGAAACAACACTTACGTTTCATTCAGAGTATTCTGGATATTTCAGACACCAAGTAAACAACTCAAATCCATAAAATCATGTTAAAATGCTATAATGAATATTGCTCCACTAGCATAAGCGTTACTTTAAATAAAAAGCCCATACCCTTTGCAGCATGGACTCCGACCAGGCATAGCCGTTGTGTTCCACTGCCCACTGCAGTATCGTTCCCATGATGCACAGCATGACATCAGACTGCAGGATATTAACCAGGCTGGCAAAAAGTGGGCAGAAAGGAGGAAGAGCTGGCGGTGGAAGCGCTGGAAGGGAAACTTGTGTGTTTGACATTTCTCCAAAATTTGCAACACCCATTTAAAATGTCTGATTTAACAGCTCAACCCAAGGCAGGGGGTTGGAACCAGATATGTTTATGGTTCCTTCCAACCCAAACCCTTCTACGATCCCTAAGCAGAACACAGCTGCTCGATAAACAGTGTTAGCAATACAGGCTGCAACATTCAACATGGTTTGTGTGTAACAGAAAAGCCGAAGGAATAAGCTGTTCAGAAGGCTGGTTCCACGACAAATCAGATCCCTGTCTATAGCCAGGGAGACATAAGGGAAATTGCTTCATTTCCAACCAACTTCTACTCTAGCCCCGGAATAGACTGTTAGTTTAAATGTCAGGGCAATACACAGCTTGATATGTGATTCCCTCTTCTCCCATCTCCTCTCAAAAATAAATACCTGTATCTTCTCTGTTCTGTCTTTTCAGCTTTCTTTGTGCTTCCTCTGCCTGAAATAGAAGAACAATGCCAGCATTACTCAAAATCTGGACCAATATAAAACTAATAAAATAAGCATTCATGCTTTACTACATTGTTACTGTTTTTTCCCAGCCTTAAATAAACATGAAAGCTTTCATGTCTTTTCAGTTTGTCTGATGTTCTACTTGTAAAGTAGGGCATGCAACTTCAAAATTAATCTTTCCTCTTGAGTCAGCCTGGATTTTTCTCCTAGCATAAAACCATAAGGCAAGTTTGAGCTAAAATGGCAATTTCCACAAAGGAAAAATAAAGGTAAGGGAAAATACAGATTGCTTTAAATATTTTCAGTAAAATAAGATGCAAGGGAACCCACAGACAAGCTCCTGAACGCCCACTGATTTCAACAGCTCTGCATAGGGCACAGGATCCAGTGGCACAGAAATCACTGCAAAATCTTGGGCAAATTTTGTTAACATTCTCAAATATCTGGCTGGTAATAATTTTTCACAGAAGTAAGCTTTGGAAAAAGGCAAACAAAAAAAGAGACGCAAAATAAACCCCAGGAAGTTAAACTACGAGTTACCTTTGATTGCTCTGCCCTTGAAAAGTGATAGAAATACAGATTGAAGTTCTTGGCACATTCTGGTTTTAATTCATACAGCCCTCTGCCTGTTAATCCAGGTTTCCTACAAAAAACCGAAGCAAACAAAACACTTTATGTCCACTGGTTCTTAACATCTGAGAATAAGTAGTTAACCAGAACAGCTAACAAACACTGCCTAATAGGTATTCTAGAAACTAAATAAGGAACAGTGTTAAGAATTCTGCACATGAATAAAGCCATGGGAAATCACCATGACTCAGTCCCCTTTCTTTCATTCTCTCATTTTCACTAATTTAGACACTCCATTTCTGAAGTCGAATCATTAGAATAAAGGGAAACATACTTGAAACATGCCACTTCTTCAATCACACTTTCCATCCCTGTCTCTCTGTTCTCCTACATGGAGTGAAAAGGCAAGACAGTGTGTTACTGTAGTTCTTGGAATAAACACATTCAAATATCATATCATACTAGAGAAAGCATGCAAAATGAATGTAGTACAAAGTTATTTTACTGGCAGTCAAGAGAACACTAAACCACATAACATGAAAATACATTCAGGAATACCATCTCTGCAAAGGTATTTTTAAAAAGTCATGCCATTCTAAGTGCTCGATTTGTACTGCTTCTCCCTGTCACAATAAACTCGGATGTAACAGTAGCAGAAGAAAACTCTAAGTTAGCTAACTCAGCACATTTTTAAAATACACAGCCAGTATTTCTGGTTTCTAGGCCTTTAAATTGAAATAAATACCAGAAAGCTAAAAAGACCAGTTACTGAAAAATGGTAAAACAACCACAAAAGGCAGCATGAGACATCAGCTCAAATATGTAACAATACTTCATACACAAATTATCTTTTAGTATTTCCATCCCCTTCCTGCAATACATATTCACAGCAGTTAACAGGCCAGGGAAAAAGTATTTAGGACTGACAATATAATTTAGAACTCCAGCTTAAATCACAGTTTGCTCTTTCATGCAACCCTAAATTATTCTTAATAATTTTAAAATTTGACTTTTCAAATTGTTTCAGGTTAAAATATTTAGAAAAAAGAAAACTATTTCAGAATTTATCATTAAAATTACTACCAGTACAGTAAAATATTAACTTTGGAATTTTGACTATCTTCAGAAATAATTTTTAAAAGACTGCTTCAAAAATATTAAAAGGAAAAGGGAAAGCAAGCTTTGCTGTTCTACAGAAGTACTCATAATAGAATTCAGATAAATTATTCTGTTCATGTAAATGAAGCATTTATGTAACACAAGTCAGAATACAGTGTCTGATTCCATGTCTTTTCACTTATTGTTAGGCTTTAAAATATAACAGCTTATATTTCTGGATAGTTCTAACAACCCACTTCCATACATCTAATTCAGGGTGTACAAGCAGCCTGCAGAGACTGTTGGCCAGATGGCCTGATTAGAAACAGCATTAAAAAGAGAAAGGAGCTGAAGACGCTCTCAGGTTCCTGCCTCTTTCATATGTTGTTCCTTTTTTGCCTCTTTCCTACCCTTGCCACGAGAACTATTACTCTGTACTCATGCTAACCTTGCTCTTAGCACAATCATGCTGCTCCCATTCCACATGAAGTGACATGAACTTGCATAAGAAAATTTTCCAGCAATTAGCCTTATAAAGCTGAATTTGGTTCCCCCCCTCCATGCCCAGTTACTTACATCTTCAGGTAGTGCCTTTACCAACTCACTGTGAGCCATTGGCCTGATGCTCAGCTGATGGATGATCTCTCGCTTGATTTCATCTGTTGCATTTACCTGTCCTATTCCAGGACTGAACCTTTCACCTGTAGAAATAAAATACACTTTTTTTTTTTGGATTTTAAACATTTTTTAAATCTTTTTCTCTAAGTTAAAGGCTGGAAAATAAGGTGCCTTCTGTGAAATCTTGTGTTCACCCACCAGTGTTCAAAAATTCATTACACTGATCTAAGCTAGTTTCAAGGCTTTTCTCCTAGGAAAGAAGTCAGAGCTACATGAAGTTCACAACAGAACTGAACCTGAGATGACAATAAAGAATTGTCCAGATCATTAAAGAGTCTAAATTTTAAAAATTAATTAAATATATTCTGAACTTACCAACAATCATTATAATGAGGTACAGCATCTCTTCTATAAGAGTGTTATTTTGTTGAACAACATCCTAAAGTAAAACAACAAAAAAAAATTACATTTTTCAATAATTATTTCATATGCTGAAAATACTTTTTCAGTGATTCAAAACATTGCCTGTTTTCACCCTTAGCACTCCCAAATTGAGCTATGCTGAAACACAGTCATAAGTGCAAAAATTGTGCAATATTTTTTGACATTTACCAGTTTGACAGTTAAAAATATTTATGCATATTTCAAACTGGCCAAATGAAATTAAAATAGGATAGGTTTTGCTTTTTTATCAAGAAACAGTTCAGTCTCAATACAACAGCATCTGATACACTTTGAAAAACAAAACTGCAGATTTTCTATTGCAGTAGTACATAAAATACCTTGTTAGTATTTTCTGTGCTAAATCTTTTGCCATAGTCTGGAGTACTAAATATCTGATAAAGCTCAAAGCGACTCAGCATTATCATCAGGAAGTGATTTGGATCCATCATAGACACACCTGTCTATTAAAGAAAAAAAAAAGGATTATAAACAGAAAAGACATTGGGTGTTATCCTAAAATGTTTGTATATTTATATATGATGTTCACTGTATATTCTTTATAAAATTAATTCCTCTCTCAGTCCTATGAATGAAGACTTTTAAGTTTACTCTCTTAGGATGCCAAAAACAAAAATGTAAGCCCATTTGACAAGCAGAATCCTATGCTTTATCACAAATTTCTGATGCCCTTTGAAGGGCATAATGTAAAATATTCAGGGTTACTCCTTCTATCTTAAACAGTCTAAATAAACTTCAATGAAAGACTTTTGTTTGTTTGTTTTTATCTGTAGAACTTTGTTCCTGCTGGTTTATCTTCTAGCAGACATAATATTACACAGTATATGCCACTGAAGATTTTAACAACGAATTCCAGTCCTCAAAAGAAAGGCTGAAGTTTGCAGAGCAAAGCTTCCACAACCTTCTTGGAAAGAAAAATACAAAAGTTTCAATGCAGAACAAACATTAACTTTCAGAAATTTCCATTTCTGAAAACTACTGGCTGAAGTTTTTTCTGTTTATTAACCAAGACATCTAAGTTTGCCAATTATAAATATTTGTTGTTAGTTTATTCTTGATAATGGGATCATCTTTAAAACAGAATAAATTTCCAAGAAAACTATAGGATATCTACCCAAATGGGCAGCTGAAAACAATCATTAACAACCAGCGGCAGATCAAGCCTTTGGGAAATATGTCTAAAAGCAGAATCAACTTGGGGCATGTTTTTCCTGTTGGGTATTGCTAACTCTAGTTAAGATTTGAGGGACTTCCTGAGAAAGCATTTTGCTATCCCAGTGAACTATGCACTCCAAGCTGCAAATTTTAGATTGCTCTCAATGGAGAAGTATTGCATCTGTGATAGAGTTAAATAGACTGCCACATTTGCAAAATCTCTTCTGAAGGGGTAAAAAAATTCCACACATACACTGAGTACATTACTGAAGACATGCAGACTCGTGCAACTGCCAGTACAGCACAACCCATTAGTTAAAATACTACATTCTTGAAGATGTGGCATATATGCACTAAACATAAAATTCTGGATTTTTCAAATCATAATTAAAAAACAAGTATTACAACAACAGTTATTTCCTTTACAAATTATTCCATAATTATATAGATAACATGAGAAAATTGAAGTCCTTCCACAAAAAAATTGACTTTTTTTCCTTAAAAAGGTTCTGATGAAGATAAAAACAAACATACACACATCCTGAAAATACATGAAAAAATGCAAACTGGTATACATGTTTACCTGAAGCATTACTATGTCCTTGTCAAACATCTCCCTCCTGCACTTCACATTATGATAGTAATAAATCTGAAAAAAATACCCAAAACACCATAGTCATTAACAAAGATAATATTTCATCTAAAATTATTTTACTTCTGTAAAAAATAAACTTTGCTATACTGTGTTCATGAACAAAAAATGAATCCGTAATTTGAAAAAAATTATACAATTTTATCTGTATGCAAAAAGCTTTTTTATAAAGCTTTTAAAGACAGGCATAGTTGCTGGCTTGGTTGTAGTGATGCAATGTCTGGATTGTTTAAACTTAGAAGCAAAAATCTTTTTGACCTCTGTAGCTTATGTTTTAATATATTTCTTTAGCAATTAACTGTTTTAAATTCACAGGATAGAAAGCCCTTGCAGTTGGAGAAACATTTTTCCTTTGCTCCACTAATTGCTCTTTAGTCACTTGAGATACAATCTTTCAGGAATTGCCAGTGCCAGCAAAATGTTAATATTGTGACAGAACTATACTTAACCCAAACCATCTTGGGAAGGAACTCAACAGCTGAGCCAGGCAGCAGCAACACCACAACCACTGCACGGCACTGAAAGGTGGGAAAGTTTGATTCTACCACACCAAGAAAAAATAAATAGGGCTGACAAGTTTCTACCTAGGACTGGAAACAAACTTTAGCACGCTAAAGTCTCCTCTAGACACATACCACTTCTACTAGAATTACATGAAGACAGTAGGCATGCCTTCCCTTTCTTCCCCACCCTAATAATCCACACACACAGATGCTCATTCCTATTTTCTGGGAAACATCCAAAAAGAGCTGGCTGAACATGAGCTTTCCATAGCCAAAGTAAAGAGAAAGGACTTGCAGACTGGGGGAGTTATGTTATCTCAACTAAACCAAGCTCTTAACTTCAAGATCCTGACAACCAGGGGAAATTATCACAGAGACTTATTTCACTACCAAAGCTATGCTGAAATTCCAGATTTGATGTTTGTCTACAGCACTATGGGCACTGCTGTAATTGTACATGACTAGAGCTCTTTTTGCTTTAATGACAACAAGGACACCACCTTATAAAGATCCTTCAAGAGTCAAGAAGTGTCAGAATATAATATATTTGAGCAGCTTCATTCAGTCTCCTAGTAAATATACACTGCAATTATCTAATGGAGATGAGGGCTGATGGGACTGAAATAATTTTCCTGCAAATAATCAAGTTAACACCTCACAGAATTAAACCTACTACCCCTGTTGTAATCTAAGTCTTGCTGAGAAAATCACTTTGGTGGGTGGTACCGACACCACAGTACCCATATCATAGCTGTTATGCTTGAAACACCTAATTTCTACAAACACTGAGAACATAAGTTTAGAGATTAAAGGAGCCAGTCTCCAGAAGTATGAGAGCTAAAAGCCAAGAAATGCTTAGTTCTACACTGCTTCTAATGCTGTGGGGTCTTTGGACTTCAATTACTTTATAAATATAAATAGCCATAATATAAAAATATGCAGCATGATGATATCTGAGACATTTTTATGTGGAGGTGATGAATGTATTACCACAGATGTGCAGATCTAATTCTGCACTTCTAACTGCTGCTGGACAGTACACAGTAAAAAAGCTAGGAGTCATTAACTGCATTAACTAAAACTTCTTTACACACTGAGCACTAAGTTCAGTGGCTACTGTAGCAGTCCTGAAACAAAAAAACAGTTTCTGACTGAAAAAAAAAAAAAACAAAAACAAGTTTAAAAAAGACCTGAAACAAAAAAGCAACTTCTGACTAAAAAAAAAAAAAAAAAATCAAAAACCAGTTTAAAAGCAAAAATAGTCAAATGATGTCAGTGCTGATAAAAATGCCTATCTCACATTGCCTTCCATAAGACCAACGTAAGTAAAATTTCAAATCGATGCAGAAAAAGAAGATTTTGAGGTTTGAAAGACCAAGAGCTCCCTCCGTACTCAGCACTGGTAAAGTCCCACCTCTGTGCTCTGTCCAGTTGTGGGCCCTTCACTTCAAGAAATACACTGAGGTTCTTCCAGGCAACCAGCGACAGGACAAGAGAACATAGCCTCAGGTTGTGCCAGGGGAGGCTCAGGTTGGACATCGGCAAAAATTTCTTCATGGAAAAGGTTGTTAAAAATTGAAATGGACTGCCCAGGGAGGTGGTGGAGCCACCGTACCTGGAGGTGTTCAAGAAGTGACTGGACATGGCCCTTAGTGCCACGGTCTAGTTGACAAGGTGGTGTTTGGCCAAGGGTTGGACTCGATGATCTCAGAGGTCTTGTTCAACCTAATTGATTCTGTGAAATTATCCTGAGGGAGTTACCAGAAAAGAGTGATTCTACAACTACTATGCACTTACCTGATTAACAAGAGAGAAGCCATTCCTTCTCCACATCCCTGCATGCACTTGGGCACATAGGACTAGGCATCGTAGCGGATGTTCTATCAACATAGGTGGGCTAAGTTCACTCTGCAGTAAGAAAATGCAGTATTTTGATGTATACAGAGAAAATAAAAGAAAATGGGACTCAAATGAAGGAGGATGATACTTGTGGCCATTAAAATATTTGGGCACCACAAAAGACAAGGACATCCAACACAAAAGTTAGATGAGCCTATTCACAAGCCTTCAAATCGTTGTTAACCACCCTTAAATTCTGTCTTTGCTCCACACAACTACTGCACAAGGGCTTGAGTTTATTCCTAAAGACAGCAGCTTTCTACTTTAAAATATCAACACCAGCAATTTAATAACACTGTAATTATTTCTTTTCTTTCATTCAAACGTTAAGTACTACTTCTTTCCAAAGACACTGAGATTTCTTCTCCCAGCTAGCTTTTATCCTCTTTCATTTTACTTTTTTTGACTACCCCTTAAAGAAATAGCATATCAATAAGAACAGGCAGAAAGCAAGAAACAGCTGGGGAAGAAAATTAGAAGCCAGCCCAAGGAAAAGGAATCAGATCCTGCCTGGGGTTCCCGAAAAACAGTTTCTTCTACAAAAAGGAGGTTATGCAACCTGAGTCTTAATTACTTTAGAGAGCAATACTGATTGCCCATGCTTCAGTCGTGAATATCTAGATATTAATCTTTTAAGAGGTAATTTTATGTACTAAAGATATTCTCTCTGAGTAGAACTCATAGTACAAAGGTCCTTTGTTTTACTTAATAATACCTTACACTTACACGACCAATTTCACATTCAGCATTCATCATATTTAATGAATATACTACATTTAATTACATACCAGGGGTAGCAGCTCTGGAAACTTATATGCCACTTCAGTTTTACTCAGCAAAACATGCAAGCCTACACAAAGACATGAAAAAACATACAGAATATTACATACAATATTTACGTAATTCAAATAGGACAAAAAAGGTCATCTAATTTACTCTCAGACCATTTTCTGGACACAGTTGCAGGTCTGCAAATTTATCACCTTGGAGCTACACAAGTATTTCCTGAAGAAATATTTTACAAAGAATACATTTTAAGAGAATTGAAGTTTTCCCATCATATCTGTATAAACCTTGCAGTACAAGTGGAATTTTTGCCTTTTTTTTCGACTCTGTCACGTCCCTGCTCTGAGAGCCAAGAGTCTTTGGTCTGTCAGGACAAACAATCAACAGCAGATACCTCATCCTTTTTATCAGTCCTTGGGGGGTTTATAAAATACTTTAGGAACTAGAATAAGGCCCCTCCAAAATACATGAGGGTTTTCTGGTTTGCTTTCTTTTGAAGTCACAAGAACTTTGCTCAAAGATTCAAATATTCAAAGCTATTTAACACTGAGCTGCACGGCATTTTACCTAAGAACTACCTTTTTCACTCCATTACTTGTGAATTTATTTTTACCATGTTCTTTCTGATTCTGTAAACTAAAATTCACAAAGCTTTTTTCAACACAACTGTCGAACAAGATAGGCACAGTATGAAGAGAAAGGCTTAGCTCAATTTTCTGGTGACACATCTGTTTGATAAATCTGTTCTCTAACAGAATGTTGATTAGTCTATTCAATCTGACAGCTAAACATATTCCAAAACAGTCAACCACAGTCCATATTTTGTTGCAGTTCTTTCGCATCACTCATGTGGCAAAAGCAGCAGTAGCTGCCTATAATACAAATCCAGAGGCATGAGACAATCTCCACCAGCCTGAATGATAACAAGTTCTCTGGTGCTTGGGAACATCTGGCCTAGAGGCTACAAAACAGCTAGAAAATGGCCAAAATTCACCCTATTCAGGCCTTAAACAATGCTTGTGTGTGTCTTCATGTACACACAAACACAAATCACATCCATAGAACATTTTTCATTTCCTGAAATATTTTTCAACTGTTCATACCTGCAAGTAAACGAGAAACTGGGAGATGAATGCTAACTTTTTCCTGAGAAACGCAGTATCTGATGGTCTCAACTGAATGTCCACACATACTGAGGACAATAGGCTGTTCTCCATCAGTAAACCCACTATGACACTGCATCAAAACAGTCAGGCATTTCTTGTAAGCTTCAATCAATACTTTTTCCTAAAAGAAAGATTGCAGTTTACAGAGATTATGACAAAAAACCACAGCTCTGAGAAATAATACAGACAATATAAAAAAGACTCTGAAGGGTTTGAGATTTTTACCTTTAACAACAGTCCTGCAAAATTAAGATAAGGAATCCAACAAAAGAGCCAAATTACGGAGGGCACAAATTGCAAAACTCGTACTGGTATGTCTGATTAGAAAAATACCCACTAGGATGTTGTTTGGGTTTGGGGTTTTTTTGTAACTGACATTATGGTAACTTTCTGAACAATGATCATGCTTGGCTAGTAAAACCCGCACATTAACTACCAGTAACAAATTAAAGCCAGCCTGAATTTTCAGGTAATCCAGCATCACTTATTCTACCACCATATTTTACCATGCTCAAGTTCTCTAATCCTGAAACTTGAAACACTTACAGAGCAAAAACATGATTTATAATCAAGTGGTATTTGGTAGATCCAGGGCCTAGTCCTCCATTCCCTCCTCTTTCAAAATTATAACCTGATAGTGTAGTGATAATCACAATCTTCAGATGTGTGACAAAACTCCCTGCAAAATTTTGTAAAAGGCTTAACCACATTCTTATGAATTGGTCAGTATAAACCATATTTGTGCTGAAATACAGAAGAGATCTGCATTTGCTCATAGAAGATGCTCTTGGCTTATGGTGAAGTTGTGTGTAGGTCGATTGTTACATGTACTAATATTTGGGTTTTATCCCTCTTCACACAGAAAAACAATTCAGAAGAAACTTACATCTAATGCACACCAGTCCTGCATCATTGAAATAACAAGTGTTAATTTCATCTGCAGTGTAAATGCTGCTTCCCACTCTGGTTCCATTTCGATGTGCTGTCCTACTTGACGAGTTATTGGATCCATACCCTAGAACAAGAAGAATTATGCATTTCAACAATGTATCACTGAAATACACTGACAGCATTAGCAGAAGTGTGAGACAGTGGTTAGCTATCCTTATAAACATATTGTTGCTGGAACAGGTAAAAAGAACCTTGGGGGAATGAAAGAGAATGAAACCACAAGTGAAGAGGTCTATTTGCGTGTCAGGAACAATTTATTCCTCAATACAAGGAGCAACTCTGCTGACACTTAAGGTGAACCAGATTTTGCTCACAGAATTAACTGCCTTGTCTGCCTCTACAACTGCAAATTACACTTCTCTTTTCGAACTGCTCTTCCTTTTTATTGTCTTCTACAACAAATTTAATTTTAAAAAGTGAGGCAAGATGTTACGTTTTAGGACAACATGACATGGCTCCAAAAGTGATACTGCACTGAAGTTATAAAATGAAGAGTAGTTTAAATTTCTTCTATTTTGACATCATGATAGCTAACCTCCTGCTTAAATTTTGCCAAATTTTGTAATTCACAGATTCACATACCTGCATACATTTGAGTAACTCTAAGAAGGCATCAAAACCCTCCAGGAACTTGCGTCTCAAGTCATCTGACCACTCTGTTGGCTTACTTATCAACACATACCTGGGTAGAGTAGAAAGATGCAAGTGTTCATTTTAGATTTTTTTTTTAAACTCCTCAATTTATCAAATCAGCACATAGTATACTTACTTGAGATCCAAAATAAGGCTCTGGACACGTCTGAATTTGAAAGCCTGCAGAGCAGTGTAACGTTCAAACTGAAACCTGCCTTGGATGTCACGGTGCCTTAAGTGGTCCATGAAAGTTTTGATGATAGTGGTCATGAGATTCTCTTCTGTTATAAGCATTCGAGCCTAAGCCAAAGTACATCGAAATTGGCTGTAGTTAACAGACACAGCTAACAAGATTTTCACACTGCACCATGAAGTCTACAAAGCACATTTTTTTTATTCAAAGTAATTACATCAATAATTAGAACAGAACACTGAAAAGCACTCTTTTCACAGAATCACAGAAGACAAAAAAAAGGAATCTAGTCAAAAATTATCATAAGCCAGATTTCTTTTTTCAGATCCTTTCTGTATAGAAGTCTGTCTATGGTAGGTTCCTGCTAACCTATATAATTATGGCACAAGACATGTTATTATGTGTCTTATAATTAACTTGTACCTCCCTTTAAGTATGTGTTGTCTCCTCTCAGATAGTTTAAGTACGAGCCCTTTAGGGGAGTGACAGCTCTTCTGTTTACAAACTGTCAAGAGCTGTGGTGAGCAGAGCCTCTTCTGAACTGGTAAGGAAGTGCATGTGCAATTTCCACATGGAAGTTTCATGAAATCAGCTGTAATTTCCCTCAAGGTCTACTGCATGTATCTATGTGTTGTATGAAACAAATCAGCAAAGTCTGACAGATTGTCTTCCACACCCAGGCTAACCTAACCCAACTTCACAACAGAGGACTAAGTAATTACTGCCAGCTCCTGCTCGTGAACACTTCCAGAACTCCCCCATTCTGTTGGTTCTCCAGGTTAAATGGGACGAGCCTTGCAGTTCTTGGATCTGGCTGGTAGACTCAACAAGATTGACCACTCTGATCTACCACAATGACATTGTGGCTCTTGACTAGAGCTTCCAGGTTCTACAGCTGCTAATGATAACCCAAAATAGTTTCTAAAATGCTACTGGGGTGGGGGGGGGAAAGACCCTAATGATTAACATTTCCCCCCCAAAAAATCATCACCAACAGAACTGCCCATCTACCCTCAAACCAAAAAACCTCAGTTCCTTAAGAGCTCAAACTCTTACATTACTAAGATCAGTTTGAAAATGTAGGATCCAGTAGGATGATGGTAGGGTGGTTTACATTCTTTAACTTATTCATTTAGTTAAGAATGAGTGGCTATAAATACATTTAAAAAATAATACTTAGTTCCTATGATAGCAGCTTATAATTACTTTCATGTCGTCAGTCTATTCTATCATTCTGCAAAACAGTCAAAATGCATTTGCTTTGGTTTTTTTGCACGCTTTTAAAATAGAACACATATAAAAGGGGCACTGCAATTATTCCGCCCTGGGAAATGTTTGAAAAGACTTTTTTAAAAAGCCTGTATTGATACATGTATTGTACCACTCCACCTGCCAAAGGGAAAAATACCATAACCATCTGAACAATATTAGCTGGTTAAGTCTAACTGAAGTCTGAATATTGGCAACATTCTTATTGAAAGCACCAAAATTAAAAGAGGCAACACAATATTGTCCTGAACCATGGGAACAAAATTCTGAGTTCTTGTTTAATTCCCATGAATAACATCCATCCCCAGGAAACTGAAGAAGGTTGGTCAGTATCGTGACTGCCATGCTACTATTAAATTTCAGAGCTCAGTGAAGCTTATTAAATTTGGGAGGATTCAGAAGCATTCATTTTTTAAACAATTCTGGGTAGGAAAATCTGACTTTTATTCCAGTGCAGCTCCAAATTTTCATTTGTCTAGCTCATAATACAAGCAAAGACAGACTTAAATGGAGACTGGAAAAAAAAAAGTTTCCCAAACAAGCTGGTGAAAGACCAGTAGATTTAGTGAGCTGGGAGAAGTCACAGTGCTTGTAGCACCAAAACAAAAATTAAATGGAAATCTGAAAGAAGGCATTGTCTTGAGACTCAAAGTACTAAAGGAAGTAGGGAGCATCATGAGACAATTCTTGCTTGCACTTGTATTGATTGGAAAATGAACATAAAGTGGAACACTTGTAAAACTGCACCAGAATGGTGCTCTAAAACCATGATATGCAAACCATAATATTGATTTCTACAAACAGTAACTGTGGCTCAGTATGATGGGGAATTTAAATGTTATGTGTCTCTAAATAAATATGAAAGCACCTTTCTAAAAAAAGTAAAAGAAAAACGTAGAAAGAAAAACCAGAAACACCCAGCCCACTCTGGGAAGCCAGAATGACACTTCCCAATGTTGAATGCTTTAACTTCTAAACCCATAGCAATGTATGCAAACAGTCTGACTGTTCTGTATTTCCAGAGTAATGTTAAAGAAATCTGCAGCCTTGATTTATGAACCTTGAGAGGCTTTTAACATATAAAGATTTCCTTTTTTGGTCTTTTAGTACTTACAAGAGAAGGCACTGTGAATATCTGTATCGAGAGGTCAGCAATTGAGAACTCTCTGTCGTGGTCATCTTTCATAAAATCACTCTGCAATCGCTCATAGTTCTATTAAGAAGGAGGCAAAAAAAGGCAAGGAGTGCCAACTATCAGTTTTTAAAAGAAAGACAGGCACTACTCACCAGAGTAGGTACAGTGAAGAGTTGGACAGACAGAGCAGCCACCGATACTGCCCGTTCGTGATCATCCTCCATATAATCTCTCTGCAACTGCCGGTAATTCTAAACAACAAGGGGAAATTCACCTCTAATCCACACTGACCTGATTTTTTAACTTAAATGTCTGCTCTGGGAAACTTTAATGCCATGAAAAAGGGAAGAGTAGCTCTAACGGATTATTATATGGGTATTATGTACAAAGAATATGACAACTTAATCTGCTCACGTGTGAGATCTACTCACCCTCATTTTCACAATAAAGGCTAGTATTTTATTTTCTACTCAAGAAAGTTATTTGTCTGCAGCAGAGTGAGCAGAATTTTGCAGTGCTGATTTAAAGCATTTCAAATACAAGTTACTGCAGAAATATTAATCAGCATAACTGAATTTCAGCACTATTTCAGAGCAGTGCTGTAACAGCTTACACCTCAACAATGAGCAGCGATTAGCTCTTAAGAAGTGATAGCCTACATAGCTGATGGTGAAGACAAAAACATCTGAACTGCTTTAGTTCTGGGGCGTCTGAAAGGCCATTTCCTTCCCAGGAGATGAGATGCCATTATAACTAATATACTGAAGAGTAAAATAAGGTTTTCAGCACTTCATTTCCGGTTTTCACTTCCATAAAAAGGAAAAAAATTCAGGTAACAGTTCATTTAAATCATTGTATGCTAACTAGACTCTCTTCACTAGACAGTTTTAGCATTTAATGGCTCTTTGTAAGAAAGATACTTACTCTTGCAAAGCGGATAGCAAAAAGTTTCTTGTATTTCAAATCCATAAGAAGACTGCTCATGAATAACTGGTGATACACATTTCTAGCTCCTGTCAAGAAAAATGGATGAAATATTGCATGTCACTATTTTCTATCAACATATTATGGAAACATTTAGAAAAGTAAACTTCTACAGAATGAGGTAAACACACATTTCAGAGTAGAAGCTGCTTTGATTAAGTCTGTCAGGTGGTAGCAAAGGATGAAGAATACATAAACCAAAATTCTTCAAGAGGCATTATTTATTACTCCTGTATAGGATAACACTGTTGAATGGGGTTGTATATCATCAAATATAAGGGAAGTCAGCAAAACAAGAACAGAACTCTTTTCCTCCTCAGGATAAACAGGGGATTTAGATGGCCCAAGGAAAAGAAGAAAACACTATTATGAGAAGTCTTGGGAACTGCAACAAATTTTCCTAGTTATGAACATCTCCATAAAATAATCATCTTAGCTATCTCTGAATTTCCAGTCTGTCTGGGCAGCATCCCAGAAAGTATTATCAATACAAATGATATTCGTCTCTCTGTAGCTTGGAAACAAATGCACATATGCATCATTTTTTTCCGTGGGTCACTTTTAAGTCAAAAGCCATGACACTATTTCCTTAATGGAGAGGAACTATGGAATGCAAGAAAAAGTAGAGAAATACTGGTATTGAAATAGAAATGCAGAAGTTACTCCTTGCTTATATGAAAGACATTATCCTAAAAAAACCTGTATTAAAAATGTTGTAATGCACCACAAAAGCAGTACTTTTCAGATAACAAAATTTGCAGTGCTAGGATTTCATTCTCAAGATAAAGGTATTAGATAAACAAAACCTAAAATAATCATTGTCTCCATATTACATCCACTTTCCACCTTACTTCTTACTTATTTTATTGGTACTCCAAGAAGTTCTTCAGACAGACATATTGCATCATTCCCTACCTGTCCTTTGTGCATCTCTTTCTTACACCTGGCCTTACACACCCTTTCAGGATATAGAATCAGACATGGAATCAATGAGGGAACAGTAATTAACCATCTCCTTTTCCTCAAAATTACAACTTTTCTAGCTAATTCCATTATATCAAACAGCCTTTCAAAGTTTCAAGAGCTCTAAAACAACAGAACAGTAGTTTTCACTGAATGTTCTCAGAACACTTAAGAGTACCTCATGAACACAAACACAAGTCAAAGCAGAAAGACTCTGCCTTATCCCTTAAAAGTAGGCATTTTGGTAGGTATTAAATGGATGCTGAGATCCTATAAAGCAGACAAACCCCCAATTTCTCTATTGTTTACTCAATTTCCCTCAACTATCACTGTCATTTGCATATTCAAGTCAGTCTTAATTTCAGACCACTTTGAAAAATTAGACCTAAAACGAACCCCATCTCCACACAGTCTCTGTATGTTCTTGTCTTAAATATACTTGGGAGTGTATCATGAAGTGAGAGATTATAACAAATTAGGCAAAATTATCCATAATACACCACAGTAAAAATGATCAAACATTAGCAGATCCAGTAGAAGGAAAACTTAGGCACAGCATTCTTTAGCATTTTCCAGAACTCTGAGAAAACTCACCTTTCCACAGTTTAGAATCATACAGCATCAGCTTATCTACAAGAGAAGAATTTTCACCATCTGGCCCTTCTTGCAAACCAACCTGACACAATATTCGGCGAAGGCCATCTTAATGAAGAGAAACGGTGCAAGTTAGTTACAGCTCAAACACAAATGTACGTTATTTCAACATACTGAAATTTTCGTACAACACAGAAGCCCTCACACTGCCCTCTTTTCCATGACAACTGAGTAACAGCAGTCATATTTTGCTGATATAAACACAAATATTTCATACCTTGCAAGTTTCACACTAGCCTTATGGAACATTAGGAACATTGTGAAATTGCCAAACGCAATGATTTGGTTTAAAGTTATCAGATAAAAATGTGCTTCCCTAAAAATGCTGATGGTTTACTAAAATAAGAAAGTTATGCAGCAGGTTAATTTTCTAGGTTTTCTTTTTCCTGTTTAGAGTCCTATCAGAAGGAAAATATAATTCATATATGACATGATGTATATATTCATGTAGGAGCTTTTTGTTTTCACTTAGGAGCCGCTATCATTTTAAGGCTTCTCTGCATACTTTTTCTAATGGAAAGAAGCAATAATTGTAATTATAAGAACATGCTTGAAGAGAAGCCTGCATCTGCAATAGAGCACAACCCAGACATGCTCCTATTAAGAATGTTCAATCTGGCTTTGCACTGCAGGTAATGCATATGCCCTGAGAACTATGTGACTTACAGAGCCCTTATTTCCACACCTTGCTTGGCATCTCAGCTCCTCAGGCAGAGCAGGCAGTGGCTTAGTGCTGTGTACACCATACCAGGTGCTGCATGGTGCAGTAACATACACTCTGAGAAGCCCTACAGCAGTTTGGGGTTATTCCTTTTTTGCCTTGCAGAGTTCAATTCCAACAACTGTTATGAAGGACAACAAATTAATGGAAACTACTGCATTGTTCAGCAATTTTCAAACAGACACTTATTCTGGAAGAAAGGATATTTGCTAGGAAGGATTTAGTGGTCAAACTTCTGACTAATTTCCATACCAAGGTTTTTCCCTTTATTTTTTTAATGACAAGAATTTGTCATTCCTTTGACAGAAATCAAATCCAGCCTAACTCGGGCACAGCAGAAGACCCCTCAGCCTCAGACCTGTCACTCAGCCTTTGTTCAGGGACATTTCAGTGTAACCACCTAAGCAGTGCAACTGTTACCCCATGTTACAGAGGAAGGCTAACAGACTGTTGAAAAGATTGAGCAGAGTTTAGTTGTTTGGGTGTGCTCGTTAAAAAGCTAAGGGAAACCAATTCTTTCAGAAGTGCATTTCACAAAACCAGACTCCAGAGTACAAGACTGCATCTCAAGACATGGAAGGCAGCTCAAGTAAATGAGCACACTGGTCACAGACAAAGTGTATGTGTGCTGTTTACAATCAAACATGGTTTTTGCCCTTCTGAATCATAAACAACTCAGCATTTAAGGAGCTGAACTCTTCAGAACTTCAGGAACACTACACACACAACTCAAACAAAATTCAGTGCTTTCTTCTGTAATTTGAGACACTCTTAACAAATTCAAGTTACTTTTTTGTAACTGTCATTTAATGCTGAAAATTAATGACTATGGCACCTGGCACAAATGATGTGGCAAAATACGGGGCTTAAAGTGAGGAGGACAGTGCCTGCCTACATGTTCCACTGAAAGGAAAATTTACCACAGAAGGAAACTATCTTCATAACTCCTTTCTATTAATACCTACTGTTTACCAGCAACACTGGCAAATAGTTGAAACAAACTGCTACCATAACTTTCATTCAAAAGTTTGATTTACTTATCTTTAAAACTTGGACATAAACTACTTATGTTTCAAAAATGAGAACATGTTATAAAGACCCTGTTCCTGAAATCCTGGCTACTTTTCCAACTACCAGTCTAATCAAATATACAGTCCCTGAAGGAAGGTTGCACCTTTGTAGAACATAGGTGCAATATGACAGCTGAGAGAGCTTTGTTAATAACTGCTTGCTAACATTTCCAGATGAATAGAATACAAATACAGGTCTGTATCTACATTTCTCCATATCAGCAGTTCGTCACTTTTCCTTTTATTTCCCATCATACCCTACATCTTCACAATCTTATGATTTACCAAGACAAAGGGGGAACCAAGTCAAAACAAATACAGAGCATTCCCATAAAATCTGATACTATGCATCTTGATTCTTTTGAAGAAACCTCTTTCAAAAAATCTGATTAAGACTTTGTCAGCTTCTATACTTACCAAAACCTTCCACAATTCCTTGCATTTTCTCTGTTCTACTTAGTAAAAAATCTGAAGCAATCACTTTCATCATCATTCATCAAATTACTTCTGAATAATTTTGTTTTATCTAATCAGACAGGTTATTTTCAGCTTACTGCATACGTTTAAAAAGAACTAGGGACTGAAAAAATAGCTTTTTGGCATACTGCATTTGACAGCAAGTCTCAGCTTCTGTTCAACAGCAACTAAACAGAATAGACTATGTAAGACTGGTAGCACTTTCACATGCAAGTTAGAATTCAGAACAGCATTCCAGTAAGAGAAAATAGAATGAAGTCTGACAAGTTATTAATAGCTTTGCCTTATACATTACATATCTGAAATAAGTAGACAAAATCGCTTCAGAAAATCAGCTCCTCTCACAAATATTCTCTAACTTATCTCAAGAAGGTCAATTTTGCCCACCTGAATATCCAATAACATTGCCAAGCCAAGTTAGGAGCTTCAGACCAAAGCTCTGATGGGCAACAATAGATGAATGCATAACTTGTACTTTCAATGGCTTTGTCTGACGACTGGTATTTCTCTTAAAAAGAAAAGGAAAAAGGAGGCAATGCATATTTAAGTGAGGACTGGCATATACTTCTACACAGAAATGCAGCATTTCTATGATTAAATTTGATAATTTATAATATTAATACATATTCTAATTACTAACACCTACATAGCAAACCCAAAAAAGTCTGAACTTTGTTTATCCTATTAATATTTGAAGGACCTTATTATGCAATATCAACATATTCAGGTCAATCCATTTTCCACTCTTGGCCTGTTATCAATGCTCACACTGATCTGCTGCATTTTACTGATAAGCAATCCCATGCTCAACCCAAGACAGCCATGCATGTTTGTCCCTCTTGACATGCAGGTCACACAGCAGCCCATCATGGAAACTGACTGTCCAAGACTATTTTCAAAAATACAAATACAATACACAGAGTTAAAACAAGAAACAATTTACCCTCATCTATGTGAACAGTTAGATGTTACACACGAAGGGCATTTGTTCTTTGTCTGCATGGGCAGCAAGTTAAAAATACTGCACAACATTGTATTTAAAAATACACTAACGCTTTCAAAATACCTTAAATAGTTAGACCAGTAACTCTAGTTGCAGCATTTGTTTTTCAATGGTTGCAGTATCATACATAAACTATTTATTTCATGTGATTAAGCATGGCACTGCAGCAGTTAAAGAAAAATTAAACTGAAAATATTATTCTCACATTTTTACATGGAAGAATCTTGCAATATACAGATATTAATACATATACACATATAACTGGAAAATGGAAGTATTTGCAGTTTCACACTTGGAGTCAATCAGTAATAATTTCCATAACAGTTTCTGTGAAAGACATAAGCAACTTCACACTATGGGAGAAAAACTATAATAATTCAACTTCATTGATCTGAACTGGCATGTAATTCTAAAAGATTACATTTAAAGTTCCCAGATACATCTGTTTTATGAAGGAAAAAATTGTCTACAAACTTATTTTCAGAAAATTATTTTGGGTGTCAGGTAGGCCATCGTCAGAAAAAACCCAACAAAAGACCAACAACACCAAAAACCCCATAAACCAATATTTTGATACCTCTACTGTGCATATTGTAAGCAGTATCTCCAACACTTTGTATCATTAAAATACAATGAATCATCACGATAACAGTATCACAAACTGTGTAGCAAAGCCTCTTTTTGCTTAAGATGAGGCAAGTAAGCAGATAATACCCCTTACCACCATTACTTACCACTATTACTGATTTCGCCTGATCACAGTACTGGAAGTCTCCGTATCGAACAGACCTACGGCCCTGTAAATTCAGAAAGATGTAACATTACCACCAGCTCCTAAACAAGAACTCCCGATTCTGTGTTTTACATTAGTATAAAAAACACAGTAAAAGCTTCAGATGCATGCTAACTACTCTGCCTTTGATGCTATTTCCACTTTTTAAAGTACTGTATATAGTTACATACTGGGATTTCCCAAATGCACCCAGTACTTTTTAAAACAAGATAAAACTGTATCATATATTTAGTTACCTGTTACATTAAATTTTCTGTGTATAACATTGTTCTTATGATGTAACTACACTGCTTTTATTAAAATACTGAAAACATTAGTACAAAGGCATTAATCATTAGTTTTGATATAACTTGACAATATTTCAGCGCCTTTTAAAAAGCAGATATTAAAGTTAATTGGTCTTTTAAACATACAATTGAAGCACTTCTTTTATTCCAAAAGAAAGGTTTTCAGTCTTTCTCTACTGTTAATCCATACATCAAAATAGACAGTTGATTGAATTTATAGTGTATTACAGACAGGAAAACTCATTAGTATTTCAGATCTGATGCCAAATCACTGCTTCAGGCATAACATTCTTATTTCTTTCACATACATGCTCATTTATGTATTTAGAAATAGAAGGATCAGCAACAGGGGAAAATCTGAGTGTATCCTATGATATACAGCATGTGCTCAGGTCAGCTCATATTCAGGGATCAGATGTGAATCTTTTGGTTACCGGTATCACAAAAAATAGAGTAGTGATAACACAAAACCAAAATCTAGTTCAGTGTTAAGTAACATCAAGTAGTTATATTTCCCGCTCCACTGACCTCCTTGAAGTACTTTAACCACCCAAAATTACATTCCCATTGCCATTTTGGAAGAGATTTCCTTCCCACACCAGCCCCTCCCAAAAAGGCACGAGCCAATAAGCCAAGTAAAAAAGACAATCATTTTTCATGTCAACTGCTTATAGGTTCATTGCAAAGATAACAAGGTGCAGTTGCCCAATGAAGCATCACTTTCTTCAAAAAAATGCACAGGAGACACAATATAAACATAGGTGATAGAGTGCTCCTGAAACTGAAATACTTGTTACAATTATATTCAGCATATAGTGATTCTGAACTCACTGTTCTTCCTAAAAACTGTGTTAAATGCTGTTACCTCTTGCTGCCATTATAATCTGACAATTACGAAAAAGAAAACTAAATTAAGTTAAAAAAAGAAACCACAAACCATGAATAGTCCCACGAGCACCAGAACAAAAGCAGTCAGTCATGGATTTTATCCCTCACACTTAACTGGTGTTACTCTGAGAATCATTTTCTATGTTTGGAGCACATTTAGGTGCTCTTTAAATGTCAGCTCCCTGGTTCAGTAGGGGAAAAGCCAAAGCTACTGCCTGTCCTAGACAGAGGAATGAGAAACACCTTGGTATTTACACTTACAAGACCTACTGGAATACATTCACATTGAAACATATATTCAGTATCAGGTCTGGTTCGGACCAGCCAAATAGTATTTAGGCACTAAGACATTTAATATTTAGTATTAAGACGTTTTAGGGTGGTGTGACACACAGGACTCACAGACTCACATTAACCACATGCTTCGGGAAAACAGACTAAAGTAGGTATAGTCATAAAACAAACCTTAGGTCAAGGTAATTAAAAGTTCTAACAATTAATTCACTTACATCTCTATCTACTGTTGTTGCAAAACCAACGGCTTCCTTCTGTGTGCAGTTGACAGCCTTCTGAAGAGTATAAATAACTTGTTCATAAGTATGGACTTCATCATTAAACAGCATGCAGTAGTAAGTGTCACTCTTCTCACTTCAAAGCAAGGATTGAATTTATGTCATTCGAAGCAATGTTAAAAGCAAGAGCAAAGTAAAAAATATGAGAAATACAAATCTATTACAATTATTGTATACAAAATATTTCTGACAACTTTAGGAAAGGAAGAAAAGATTCTTAAAATCAGAATTTGCATTATCAACTGTAAATATCTGTAAGCCTTTAAAAGGCAGAAGACAAATATTATACTTACATCATTTCTAGTCCAGGCAATTCATTTTCCTTTTCCCATGTTAATATATCTACTGCATATTTAAATGTAATGGCAAAAATATTATAAGCTCTTGCTACCATATCTTCTGGTAAGTGCACAAGAGGATCCTGGAAAGTAAATATAAATAGCAAACGAGAAATTAAATGACATTCAAAAAAAACTGTCAAATTTGCACCTCTCTTTATCAAAGATGATGTAAGCATCTTTAATGATGTCTTTCTTTAAATGACTTTTCAGTTGAAAGGAATAGTCAATAATCATCCTGTTTTCTTCTTCCAGTTCTACACAACAGTCACCAAAGCTCTAATCTAACATTCAATACCTGAATGTTAACTTGTCTCTGATCACCCATTTACATTTTCACACATTCCTCCCTTCTCACTCTCCTTCTTCTCACTCCTGCACACCTTTTAAGATAGGTCTTTGGAAGAACTTTTAACCTCAGCTGTATTAAAATCTGCTTCTTCTGCTATGCCTTCAAAACCATAATTTCAAATCCCCGTATCTTTTGTTCCACTTATCAATATTTGTAAACTGCAGAATACAAACGACCATGCATCTCTTGTCCTGTTTTATATGCAGCACGCATTAAAAAGCATAAGTCTTATCTATCCAAGCTTATACAACGTGCAGCACACTGGCATCGTGATTTACGATGCATGTCTCTTATATGCTGCGGTATATAAATAATTAACTGCTGAAATGTAAATAGGTGTTTCATAATGATCTGGCCACGGCTCAGTCTTGCTCACAGAGAGCTGCTCCCCTTTTGTCTGCGGACTGTGCACCCATTTGTGCCCATTCTGTGCTCTCTGTTGGACAACTGCAGCAGCCCCTACAAACGCATCCTGCTCCCTGTGCCAGAGCAGAATGGAGGCCGCTGCAGGTGTGGGAATGGGAATGAGGAGCAGGAGGAAGAGGAGAGCTGCCTCAGTCTGCCAAGTCAAATGGACTACTCTTTGGAGCAGCAAATGAGAACCACTGGCAACTCTGAGTAAGATAGTGCAGGTACCACTGCCATTTTTCTCCATTTCAAGGACTGTGAATAGAAAACATTAAAAATCTCTTCTTTTAAGGAAGCTCTATTTTACTGTATCAACATTTTGAGAACAACTAGTTCTTCTTCTACAAACCTGGAAAGGGAACGCTGAATGTCCTGCAGGTCACCTGGACATACACTATACACTGCGTCACTGACTCAATTCATCATTGGATATTCTGAAGTATGTGTAATTGTTAGCCAATTAAAATATTGATCAGTAGCCCAATTTCTGGTTTAGGATTACCTAATACTAAATTCTGTGTTTCATCTCATCTTAGGTTCTATAAAAACGGCCACAATAATCTTTTCTCAGCTTAAATCTGCATGACCCACAGGAGGATCTTCACAGTCAGCAATTCACCTGTACTAGTAAAGTTCATCCCCTACACTCCAAAACTCTTTGGGAATATTTGGAAGCTTTACAAGAGTAGTAACAACTGCCATTTCTCTTTTTTTTCCCCCTTCATTTAAAAGTGAGTGGCTAGGTCAGAAGCCCAATTAGCCACACTCATTCCTGAGATGTAATAACTGATAAGAAGAGTATAAGTAGAAGACAGAATGCTGCTCTAGTCTCCAGTAACTTCAGACACCAACACTTCCCACACCAAATACGGCCATTGGTAATTTTTCCCTCCACAACCATGTTAAATTTCCTTTCAAACATATATAAAGTTTTAACAATAATAGTGTTTTGCAGTGTTTAGTCCAACAGCTTGAGTTCCTCCTGTAAGATGTGGCATTGTCTTGTTGCATTTAATATGTCCAAGTTGTTATGCTATGATCTTGTGGTAAAGATGTGTTCTCTACCTTCCTCATACCAAACAAGCTTTTAGAGACCTCTGCCTTACATCTCCATTATGACTTTCCTGTGACAGCAAGGTATTTTGATTTTTAAAAATCTGTGCACTTTATTTTGGTAAGAATAAGAATGTTTGTTGCACAGATAGTTGACTTTGGCTTCTTGGTGCACATGATTACGAACAGATTTTTCTTTTTGCAGGTGGCAGAACCCCTTGACCTCTCAAAATATACAGAAAAACAAAGAAACAGAATGAAAGCTGCAGAGGTGACCAAGAACATACAAAATTAAGTCTTTAAGTAGAAAATAAAAGTCCAAGGAACTTCTTAAGACATTAATTTTCGTCTAACACTGTGGTTCAAATACTACTATCAAAGTTCCTACAGCCTCTCATGAGAGTATACAAGACTAAAAATAACCTCATGTGAATGATTTATATATACACACAGTTAACAATGTTCTGAAACATGATGCCTCAATTGTAATTACCTCTTCTTCTGCAGTTTCTGAAGTGTTAAGTTCATGCTTTTGACAGTAAGGGCCTTCCTTCCAAGCTTCCGTATCACCACAGTCACAGAAACCTCCTCCACTTGATGTTGTCATCTAAAATTATTTAAAAACAAAGCAGTTCATGTGAATACACATTTACATCATATATGCATGTTAAAAAATGAGTAGTCACAGCTACACTACAAAAGCATGATCACAACACCTGATAGCTTTAAACAGCATCCTGTTAAAATAGCAGCGAAACCATGTCTACTTTTATGACAGCTGAAAGCTTGTCTACCTCATCAGTGTGCCTATGTCAAAAGAAAAAGAAAAAACCCTAAACAACAAAACACCTTCAACCACCTCCATTCTGCCCTACCTGAAGGCTGTGGGGTTTTCCTAGTTTTTCAGATTTTCTGAATCTAGTACTTGCCAAGGCATCTGTACTATGCCCAATTCTCACATTTTTAATCTGAACAAAGCTAAGTCATTTCACATGGCACTATTATCCAGTGAGTAAAAGATGTACTTTATGACAAAAGGAATTGAGAGACTTAAATTCTTCACATACGTAAGCACAGAAAAAAAGCATTGGAAAATTTTAATGCTATATTTACACTGTTTCAATAAAATTTATTTTAAAGACCACCTCAAGTTAATAAGCATACTACTACTCTTTTTGAATCACAACTATTAACTGATTCATAGAAGAATTCTTCTTTCACCTCTTTTTGGCATACCTGATATACTCTATACATACAGGTACATCTTACAGTATCAACAAAACTAAATGGACATTTGAAAGAACATTTTCTTACACCTTTGGATGTTACCTAGAACTGCTAATTCAATAGGCTCAAAAAGTAAAAACCTACATCCAAGAAGTAAGCTGGTATCAGCAAATCTGGCTGGGTTTCTTGATGCAAGTTGTTGTGCTTGGAGTTTTTTCCTGAATCCTAGTGCTCAGTGTAACCATGCAGTGAACAGATTTACATTAGCAGCAGTGCAGTATTTTAAAAAACAGATTTACAGAAAGGCTGCACTGGTAGTTTTCAATTAACTTCTTAGTTTGAAAACACACCAAGGCCTTCTTGGCTTTGTTTGCAGGATTTTTTCAAACTAATCTCTACTACTAATAGCAGTATACTACTAAAATAAACAGCATATACAGTTTTAGTTTTCTATTTTAACTTTACGTTTAACCTTTAAGCAGAAGTGGCTTCTTAACAAAGGTTTTTCCATAGCTTTTAAAAACAGTCAAACACAAAACTCAAAACAATTCAAAACCCAAGTTTAAAGCTGTAAAATTCACTAACGGGCACATGTTAAAAATAACATACATTTGTAAGCTTAACTGTTGCACATGAAATTTAATTGCTCGATATTTTAAAGTGTTAACTTCCAGAAGTTACACTCAGATCACAACACTCAAGTTCACATAGGATTACTGCAGACATTCCGAACTCTGTGTTCATTCAGCATTTTAAAATAATGCATACATTCTCAAACTTGAAACTGTTTCACACACACACAAAGTCATTAATAACTATGTCATACACTCCTGCAGGATCACTAACCCTGTATCGGTGCTCTTTGTGAATGCTTCCAAGAAAGCATTCCATGCACAACACACAAGTTGGGTCAACTGCGCAGTCTCTGAGAACAGCAGCAACAGAAAGAAAAAAAAAGCATTAAACACTTGCTTTTGCTTTTAATTACTCATTTTACAACAGGTAATTTTCAAATATCACCAATATTCTGACTAACACATATATTACTCTGAAAGAGGAAATGGATGGCTTTCAAAGAGGGGAAACAAATGAAATAGAAAAAAAAATCTGTTCTCACAACAGAAGAGGCTTTAAAATATTGTGTGGTTAGAATGTCTAGTTGGGTAATATAGACATTGCCTTCAAGAGGTGAGACAAGTACACAGGCAAGTAAACAGAAGAATTACATAACCCAGAACAGACAGGCAAACAGTACAAACCCAAGTAAGTTCTCTCAAGTACAGAGTACCAGCACTAATGATCTCCAGCAACCAGAAAAGACATTTTTCACTGAACACTGGGAAGAAAGATCGCATGCAACAGACTAAATCAAACCCCTGCTTCCCAGTTCAGCCTTATGAGCTCACTGAAAAGCTGCAAGAACACAATTTTCTCAACCAGGGGATCAGAGACCATAATAAGGTCCTGTCTACAAACACTGCTGTTTTAGACAGAAGGAATATTTCTAGTCAAAAGGGCTAAACAAATTAGACAATTATGCATTATATTTAACTGTCTCCCTGAAAAACACTGAAAATACATGAACTTATGTAATGCAACTGACTTCAAGACACCTCAAGATTAAGGCAGACGGGTTTTGCAATGTAAAGATTAATAGCAAGAGAGTGTCTGTCTTATGATGATTATTATCAAAACCAGAATTCAGAGAAACAACTTACTTTGTTTAAAAGAAAACACTAGAGATCACATGAAATCTTATTATCAAAAATTCTCGTAATTTCATTTAACCAAATAAATGATGCAAAGATCATCAGGCAACCATGACTTAATATGCATGACTTACTATGCACATTTGTATTCTCCAGAGGAGACACTAAAGATGAAAATGTCAAAGCAAAATTATACAAAGCTCTACTGTTTTAGAACAGTTTATGTTCATGGCATTATTTTTTTTAATTAAACAAAACAAAATAAACAAAAAACAACAAACAAACAAAAATAACCCCCAAACCACCACTTAATGCAACAATGTGCCTGATGTGCCTGCAGGATTTGGTAGATCAGTTCTACAATATTGAATGTTGCTTCTTCAGAGCTCTAAACTTGTGGCAGTGTACTTACAAATCCAGTACCACTCGTCAGGTAATTTCTCAAACAAGTAACTGTGTCTATACCCAAAGCAGAAGCAGACCTGTAAGCAGCACAACTGCACAGAAAATCCACCGCTTTTAATGTGGACTTGGAAAATAATTCTTTGCTGTAGTCCACAAAAGCTTAAATTAAACCCTCATTATTCTTCATTACCAGCTCTAAGTTAAAGAAAATTAACACACAAGAATCAAATGTTTCCTGATCAAAAAAAAAGAAGAGAGGGACTCCATCCTTAGTATGTTAATGATCAAATACTGTTCATGTGGAGCAATTAAAATGTTGGGAATTCTGTAATTTTCTTCTAAACACACTTGCTTTTTCAAGACCAACAACTCAACATGTATCTAAAGTTCCCACCAGTTTAATCTTATCCCCCTAATTATAAAGAGGTCTCAAAGCATTTTCAAACCCAAAGGCCAGTAAGGTATCATGTTTCTAGAAGAGGAGAGCACTAGAAAGAAAAATTCTTCCACAACCATTCTCTCCTTGTACACAGAGGGGACGGAAACCCAGATAAATAAATCCTTGAAATTAGAGAGACATTAAGTGCCCATGTCACCTCACCAAGTGTTCCAGTGAGTGGTAGAAACCACACAAAATGAGAGGAATCTGTGACACAAACAAAACTTAAACTACAAGCAGTTCAGAAAATAGAAGATGAAAATGAACCTACAGCTAGTAATACAATGGCTTAAAACTGAATATTTTTTTTAAATAATTGTAATTGGTTAGGAACTTCCCGTTCTCTTTCAAGTAAAAGTATTTTTAGAGAGATCTAGAGATAGAGATAGGGGAGGAACTAGAAGCTGGTAGGCTTGTTTTAGCATCTGATAGATCAGTTTAGATAGATTAGTTTCTTTAGATGCAAAGAGGTCTAAATACAGGATCGACACTAACAGCTGATATTGAACACCCAGAATACACCCACATGCCCACTTCTGATTAATGCCCTTAAATCACTCTGACAGGTTACCCTAACTTCTTTCTTAATCTTCCATTGCTTTTGTATAGAAAACACTCTACATTATACTAATTAATATTTTCCCATTTATACATCTGTAGCATGTTAATTTTCCCAATCCCATCCATCCTGAAAGACCGCAAGGTTACTTTAAAAATACATTTTGGCTATTAACTTTTCATTAGGATAGTATATTCTTATTGAAAAATATTCCATGACTTCACAAATTACAAATACTTCACAACGTTAAGTTGAACTACCTGCAAGAATATGTAGGCTCCCCGACTTTAAAAACGCGGCCACAGAGATGGGAAGGTTTGTTTGCTTGCTCAAGCTTTGGAAAACCAAATGCAGGATCTTCACCACAAAGATACCATTCCATTGGTCCCAGCAAAACATGTTGTGCCAGCATGTCTTCTCTCTGAGGGGCAGGGTTGGGACCCCTGCAGTAAATTTTTGGTACATAATAGGCCAGATGCTGGTATACTTCTTTCTGAAGGTCATTTGCTTGCAGCCATTTCTTTTATATTAGAAGAAATGAGAACACAAATTCTTCATTAATAAAACCACAAACATAGTTCTATCCATTTAGATTATTTTATTTCTAAATGAAATATCTAAAATAGCATTGCAAAACTAGAAAGCCATGCTTCCCTCTAAATGTTAAATCTAAATGATCACAAAAGACAGACATTAGAAAAGGAATAATTTGTTTCCCTGCTCACACATTTTATCCTTTTTGACATACAAAATTCTTCTCAAAAACACAAGATTTAAGAGAAAACGTCATTAAAATTTTCCTCCAGGATGAATGACCAGTAAAATGTTGGCAGTGACTTTTAGGATATAGCCTAGACTATGTTGGTCGCATTTCTCTGGAGTGCAGTCAGTCGCTGCCAGCTTGGGACACAGAGGATCAGCAGGAGCCTGGAGTTGGCAAGGAACAGAGACAAAAAGCACAGGGAGAAAAGCAAACACAGCATTAGGTAACAGTCCCTTTCCAATTCAATTTCAAAAAATCACCTGTGAAAATAAAGGAGTTTTGGTTTCTCCTGCTACCAAAATAACTCATCTGAATTACTATTTCAAGTGTGATGTTAGATCCATGAATTCTTGCAGTGGGTTTGTGAGGCAAGGTTTAGGTAGCAAGGGGGATACAGGCTGGTTTCTATTAAAGCTGCCAAAAACTTCCCCCATGTCCAAGAGAGCCAACACCAGACAGCTCCAAGATGGACCCACAGCTGGCCAAGGCTGAGCCCATCAGAGACAGCAGCAGCACTTCTGGGATAACAGATTTAACGGGGGATAACATATTTAAGGGGACAAAAAGAGAGCAATAGCAGCTGGGAAATGTGAGCAAGAATATGGGAGAGTAACAGCTCTGCAGTCCCCAAAATCAGTGCACAAGGAGAGGCAGGAGGTGCTCTAGACACCAGAGCAGAGATCCCCCTACAGCCCATGGAGGTCCATGAGGGAACAGAGATCCACCTGCAGCCCATGTGGGATCCCACGCCAGAGCAGCTGGATGCCCAAAGGAGGCTGTGACTCCACAGCAGGAAGCCAGTGTCGGAGCTGGCTCCTGGCAGGACCTGTGGCCACATGGAGAGAGGAGCCCATGCTGGAGCAGGTTTGCTGGCAGGACCTGTGACACCGTGGGGCACCCACACTGGAGCAGCCTGTTCCTGAAGGACTGCACTCCTTGTGAGAGACCCAGGCTGGAGCAGTTCATGAAGAACTGTAGCCCGTGGAAGGACTCACACTGGAGAAATTCATGGAGGACTGTCTCCTGTGGGAGGGACCCCATGCTGGTGCAGAGGAAGGACGAGAGGAGTCCTGCTCTTGAGCAGGAAGGAGCTGCAGAAACAACACGTGAGGAAATGACCACATCCCCCATTCTGCATCCGCCTGTGCTGCTCAGGGGAGGAGGCAGGGAAAACTAGCCTTGAAGGGAAATTGAGCTACGGAAGAAGAGAAGGATGGGGGGAAAGTGTTTTTAAGATTTGGTTTTCTCTCTCATTACCCTACTCTGATTTGATTGGTGATAAACTAAATAAATTTTTCCCCTAGTCGAGTCTGTTTTGCCCATGACAGCAATTGCTGAGTGATCTCTCCCGCTCCCTATCTCAACCACAAGCCTTCGGTTGTATTTTCTCTCCCCTCTCCAGCTGAGGAGGGGAGTGAGAGAGAAGCTTTGGTGGGTACCTGGCACCCAGCCAAGGTCAACTCACTACAATTCTCTTAGTGAATCAATTGCAAAAAACAATGTTGGCAGTTTTTAAAAGGCATCAAACTACTGAACGGCCCAAAGCCACTTAAAAACTCACAGCTTCTCCTAGGTTTTTTTTTCCCCTGGTATATACACACAGAATTTAAAAAATCCTCTAGGACAACATTTGTTTTGTTTCTCCCCCGTGGATTACAAATTTGGAAAGGTTTAAACTGAAAATTAAGACTGCAAGATTTTTATAATAAACAAATGGGACCAAGCACATACTGCAAGTGTCCACTGATTAAATCCTGTTTTACATAAACAGTCTCAGCATGCCATTTCTTACTGTAAAGGTGACAACCACATACCCCCTGGCAACTTCCGGAAAAGAGTACAGAATCACCCTAAAACTGTATATGAAAACCCAGAATTAATTATACCAAAGTAAATGGGTTTGGTGATCAAATGTTAGAGCTTGATTTACTCTGAATTATTTATAACTTCCTCTAAAGAACTTATGTTTGAGATAACACAGTTGTAGTAAGTTCCTCACGATACAGACATTCAGAGTCAGCTGAGCATCTGTGCAGACTGGCTGCAGTTTTGCCTTTTTTTTTTAATATATTGTAGTAGTTTCACTTACTATATATGTTTTTCTAAAGTACAACTTGATATTTAAAAAAACCCTAATTTGTCAGGGTGCTTTCTTTACTTCTCTTTTCCTAAGTGTCTTGGGGTGACACCCCTTAGAATCATGATTGATCCGCTAAATCTTTCTATATTCATCTAGCTTTGATGGTCAAAGCACAGGTTTTTTCCAAGGAAGTCCACAGGAAAAGGCTGCCAAAAAGCCATAGCCAAGAATCTAGAAGTTTACAGATAATCTCACCATTCCCACCAGGATTCAGAGAATATCATAGAAAAAAAACCTAAAAAGTATAGTGTTCATCAACAAGAATTTTCTTTTTCCTACCAGTTCATTCATCTTTTCCTCTCCTTTCATCGGTTTTGCCAAATAGCTACTACTGCCAGGAACTGACCCAATCACAATGGCAGTGACTTAATCTTTTCCATGATTTCCATTTAAGAAGCTTGTTTTTACATTATTTTCTATGGCATATACTAGTTATTAAACCGCAGCATTTTTTCAGCAAAATATCTTTAACTTCAGTCTTTTAATTCAGCAGTACATTACTAATTTCTGTCTAAAAAATACACAGTGCATACTAGCTACACTACAAGCTCAGACAGATACCTAGGCAGAGAAAATTCTTGTTCCTCGAGTAAATGGCTTTCCCATCCCAAAAACCCTGTGAGTAGTTGTCTGAAAGTTAGGTGTGGCAACGATGAACATCATCACACCTAAATCTGTTTGTGGAGCCAGTTCTATACATGTAACTGTGCATACAGTTTTGAAAATCAGATCCTGGATGAAATAATATCAGAAGGAAATCCAGGCTACTAGGACAAGGAAACAGATGTGACTCTAAGAGCTGCCAGGAGGGCAACTCACAGGTCTGTTGTGCAAGTAAGACTGTTAATAGAAATATATATGTGGGTATACATATGCTGCACTGCCGTTCTAAATTGCTACCTGGGGAGCACTGAACTCCAGAAAAACTACTCAAAACTTCGAAATTTGTTCTTTAATAAAAGCATTCTGCATTTAGGCAAGTTTTCAATTAGTATTTGTCTATCTTCAAACCTGAAATCACACACAAGAAAAGCCAATATTCTACTCTCCCAAGAGAGGTTTTTATTAAAAAGGGAAGTGTATTCCTCTTCACTTCCTCCCTCCTCACACTCACTCTCATGCACCAACTTTAACTGTCCTGGGAAAAAAAAACAAATGTGCAAAGCATTGATCAAACAACATCTTGCGTAAGTAAACACCTAATGGTTCATCAGGGTTTCTATTAAATTCACATCTAAGTAAGAGATACCAGGAGAACAAAACGTAGAATACTAATAAGCCATAAACCAATTCACTTCTCTGTTTCAAAAGCTAAAAGGTACAATTTATGGTTTTTTTAGCTACACAAAAAAATATTTGCAATGTAGGCTCATGTTATGTTAAAGAGAACTTATTTTTTTTATTTGTGTTCTTCGGAAGTTTATCATTAAGTTGTTGCCACAAGAAACTGAAGCCTTAAGTACTGCAACTATTGCTTTGGGATGGCATTTGTTTTGTTGATACTGGGCTATCAGCAAAGGAGACAGAAAAACCACACTGTAGATTCGAATGATAGATTTCAGAATTGGAGCTTGTGCAGGTGATGACAGATAATAAAAATAAGTAGGAATTGGCTACATTTAAGTTGGCACTTCTACATATAGCAAATTCCTAAATGCATTCCACTGGGTGCCTGATTGCCTTGAGTTTACCTACGGTGTGACCCAAAAAAACCATCTGCTATTCACACAGACAAGGTAATTTGGGCTCAATTTAGACTACTTTATAAATGTTTGACAGAATTATGTGGTTTGCTGTAGAGAGGAAGGAAGACTAATCCTGGAGCTAAACTAGCTAGGATATAGCTAACTGTGCACATTTGCCCATCTAATCATACCTTTGTCTGCACTGAAGATACACAAGCATAATCTGAGGATAATCTGAATTATAACAGTCTTTTATTTTCATTTGGAAAGCAGCCAGTTTAATTCCCATTGAGACACACACAGACAGCTCTTCAAGGTTTTATCCTGCAGATATGCACATGAGCAGTCTCTAACATATACATCCAGTTCCTCAAATGCCCAAGTGTCTAAATGGACAAGCATTTATGCCAGAAGCAAAAGTTCCTCCAAAGACTTTACCCTCGAGAGTACATTCCTCTTCCAACTACTCTTTGTAAGAGCAGGAAAAGTATATAAACAGAAGTAGATTTCTTCAAATGTTACACTGATTTTCCCAATATTTCCTCTACAAATACCCCATTCTAATAAACCTAAGTTTAACTACTGCAAGCTTTTGCCAGAACCGCATCTTAAATAGTGGGGAGGAAGGAAAAATCCTGCAATAGCACTTCAACACTGTAAAGCATATGTGGGGTCAGACATCCACCTAAATTAATAGAGAGGGGGGAATCGCCTCAGGTCTAGGCGTGATTGCCGGCAGAGAGAGGCGAAAGGGCAGCAGAAGCGGAGGAATGTAACTTCAGGAAGCGGTTAAGGAAGGGGCGAGATGCCCGGCCGCCCCCGGCAGGGGATGGCCACGGCCAGGCGGCTTCCAGAGAGCCACCTGCGCCAGCCGGCACAACAGGAAAAGCTGGCTGATCGCTGCCATGGATTTCGGCTGCTGCAACAGCGACGCTGGCGACAACAGCGGGCTGAGGGCACAGCGGGACGCCGCTGCCGGCCGGGGGTGCCCTCAGAGCCAGTCCCGGCAGGGACACCCCCTCTCGGAGAGCCCGCTCACCCCTCGGAGCGGCCTCGCCCCGGCCTCGGGAACGGCGCCCCGGGAACGGCGCCCCGGGAACGGCTCCCCAGGCCGGTGCCTCCCGCGGCCTCCGAGCCCCCGCTCCCTCCCCGCGCCGGGCCCGCCGCCTCACCACGGCGATCTCCTCGGCGGAGCACTCCAACAGGCTCTTGTCAATGGCCTGCACCTCCGCCTCCAGGTCCGCCGCCATCTTCTCCCTCCTCCTGCCCCCTGCCCCGCGCCGCCGAGGCCGAGGCCGGGACAGCCGGAACGGGGCCCGGGCGGCCGCCCAGCCCGGGGAACACACACTTCCGCCCCGCCTCCCGCACGTCACCGGCCGCCGCGCCGCGTTCTGGGGGCTGCAGTCCTTCCCCGGCACTGCTCGGCCGGGACACGGCGCTCCCTGCCCGGGGCCGCGCTGCGGGACCTACGGGGCCAGGCCGGCGGTCGGTACCTACCCTCCGGCCGCCTCCGCAGGCCGTCTGCCCCTCTCCGCTCACGGAATCCCAGGATCACAGGACGGGTCTGGTTGGAAGGCACCCCAGTAGGGCATCTGGTCCAACCTCCCTGCTCCAGCAGGGTCATCCCAGAGCACATGGCACAGGATTTCGTCCGGACTGTTTCTCGAGTATCTCCAATGAGGGAGACTCCACAACCTCTCTGAGCAGTCTGTTCCAGTGCTCGGTCACTGCACCATAAAGTTCTTTCTCATGTTCAGGTGGAACTTCTGTGCATCAGTTTCTACCCCTTGCCTCTTGTCCTCTTGCTCAAAACCACTGAGAAGAGCCCAGCTCCATCCTCTTGACACCCTCCCTTCACAATCTTATAGACACTGATGAGGTCCCCTTTCAGCTGTCTCTTCCTGAGGCTGAACAGGCCCAGCTCCCTCATAAGAGACATCCCCAGCTGAGTCTCTCAATGACTGTTGCCCTCCACTGGACCTGCTCCAGGAGCTCCATGTCTCTCTTGTTCCGAGGAACCCAGAACTGGACATGGCACTCCAGATGTGGCCTCACCAGGGCTGAATAGAGGGGCAGGATTATCTCCCTTGACCTGCTGGCAATGCTCTTCCTAGCGCACCCCAGGATTTTGTTGGCTGCCTTGGCCACGAGGACACTGCTGGCTCATGGACAGCTTGTTGATCCACAGCTTGTTGCCCACCAGTGTCCCCCAAGGCAAAGAGATATGTGGGACCAGGGGCATCTCCAGTGTGGCTGGCAAAGCTGGGTGTCCTCCTCAGCTGAAGAGCCCTTGTCAATGCTCCCAGTGGGCAAGTGGGCCGTGAGGGCTTCCTGGGAGGCTCCCACATCCCATGCGGGTGGAAAGAAAATAACATGGTAAATTATATGCACCTGGCAACTATGGCTTTAAGACAAATGTTACTAAATAGCAGAAGCTATAAATTCTGTTGCTCAGCTTCCCAGCTTGGGGCCACCCAAGCTGAGGTGTGGCTTGCTCAAGTCGGGATGCAGGTCTAAGTCTCAGAAACAAGTCACCACCGCCAAAGCCAGCAAACAATCATCCTCCATAACTCCATTTCAGCACATACAGGCTCAGCATCTTATGAGGCCTTTCTGAAAACCTGTTGTACCACTGCTGTACCCATGGGCTTGCCTTGCACCTCTGTAATTACAGCTGGGCCCAAACCAAGCAGACGTGTCTGGCCGTGCGTGCAACCACAGGGCACCTGAGCGTGCTGAGGTTTAAAAACACACCTTCCTTCACTTGCTGGCAACTTCTGCATGGACCTAAGTGTCGTGCACAAATTGAATACTATTTCTACCTTGCACCTCCTGTCAGCCTTCATGGCTGAGGTAAGGACCCATCCAGCAGGAGCCTGACCCGGCAAATTTTGCTGAGGAAGTCTCTGCTCTGGAGAATTGACACTTCCAAATCTAGGCAATGCATGGGAGGGAAATAAACAGGCAGGAAAGGCAGATCAAGTTGTAATTGCCTGCAGTACTAGCTGAAGGCAGCTGTAACTGTTACCTTTGCCAAACAGTGCTAAGTTACAGCAAAGCTGTGCATTGAAAGTGAATGCCACTTCACATCTTATACTCCTTAAAACTTCGTCAGCATTCTCGTAGTGAGTACGCATAGTTGCTTCTTCCCTTTTTCATCTCTTTTCCTCTCCCTTCTCCTCATTCTCCCCTCAATTAATAACTTACATATTGAGTTTCCCAAGGGAGATATGTTATCTTACATCTGTCCAAGCAGTAACAAATACATCTGTGGCCATACATTGATATAAGAAGGAAGGTGGGCTGTGTGCCATCATCCAGTTCCTCTTGTGGAGATGGAACATTCCTTGCATCAGAGAGCAGCACCACGTGCTCGTGTGTTACTCACACTTGTCTCTGAAACCTCAAGGGTTTATACATCATCTCACTGACTTACATATTGGTTTGGGGAGTTTTGGGGAATTTCGAGATTGAGGGAACACACACATCTGGAAAGATCAACTGCAAGAACCGAAAAAGATGGATTTAGCCAGTGGTCTGAGGGAATCATAGAATGGTAAAAGGATGGCTTTGACAATACTACTTTCACCTCCTAATATTCTAAGAACAAGCATAATTTTCTTTTGTGTGGACCCTTCCAGTATGCAGGGTACATATTTTTACTGTATTTATTTTTATCTCCTTTGCCACTTCTTAAGTAATTGTTCTTAAAACGCAGAAAGTAATTATATATTCCTTAGAAGATCAGTAAAGCCCACACTGTTTCTCATTCATGCGTTGTGCATGCCTAAGGAATACAGAACACGAATCTTCTTTGGAACATAGCACAGGGTGAAGGAAAGCTGTATGACTTAATTGTTTCTCTTTCTGGGCTGCATGAAGAAAATTTAAGAAAAATTCTGGAGTTTAGTAATGTGAAAGTCATCTTATTTCACCTAGCAAAGTGGGCGGCCCAAACAGAAATTAGCCTGCAAAGCCATTATTTCAATATGAACATAACAACTTCCTGAGTATCATTTTTTACAACTTCAGGAAGAATTTTCCATAACTTTTAGGTTGTGCCATTTACTTCATAAGCAAAGATACTATTCAAATTCAGGAGTAATAATTAAGGTTGAGGAGACTGCCTTTATCTTCTGCCAAAAAGCCTAACTCTTACCAAGTCTATTATCAGATAGAAACTGAAAAAGAGAAATCTAGACAATTTTAATGTTTCGGCAGGGTTAATAGTAAACCTTCATCGCATTTCTCTGCTCTAGCTGAGATGTTTCTGGGTCTCACCATGTTTTCAACACACAAGATAGACCAGAGAATGCTACAGGCTATGGTTATCAAAGATGCAGACGCCATCTATATCTCTTTCACCTCCTGCCCTGTCTGTCCAAGCACTGCTTGCCTCTGCCATTAGAAAAAAAAAGAAAGAAAAGAAAAAGAAACCAAAACCTAAATGGTACTTTGACTGAGGATCAATTAACTTAATTGAGGTCCAGTATTTTTAATAAATGCTGCATCCATTAAGAACACAATGTAAATAGGTGCCATGGTTTAACCCCAGCCAGCAACCAAGCTCCACGCAGCCACTTGCTTACCACCCAACCAGTAGGATCGGGGAGAGAACTGGGAGGGTAAAAGGTAGAAAACTCGTGGGTTGACACAAACACGATTTAATGGGTAAAGCAAAAGCTGCACTCACAAACGAATGAAAACGAGGAGTCAATTCACTGCTTCCCAAGGGCAGGCAGCTGTTCAGCCATCTCCAGGAAAGCAGGGCTCGATCACATGTAACATTTATTTGGGAAGACAAACACCATCACTCAAAAAGTTCCCCCCCCTTCCTTTTTCCCCCCACTGTATATACTGAACATGACATCCTATGGTCTGGAATATCCCTTTGGTCAGTTGGGGTCACCTATGCCAGCTGTGTCTCCTCCCAACCTCCCATGCACCCTCAACTTCCTTACCGGTGTGGCAGCACGAAAAGCAGAAAAGGCCTTGGCTCTGTGTAAGCCCTGCTCAGCAGTAACAAAAAACATGTCCATTTTATCAACCCTGTGTTCAGCACAAATCCAAAATATAGCCCCATACCAGCCACTGGGAAGAAAATTAACTCTACCCCATCCTAAATCAGCACAATAGGCATAATTGAGGTAATATTAATTGTCACAGTGGAGACTGATGGTTCCTTTCTAAAATCTGTTCTAGAAGATAGTAATGAAACATCCACTAGAAGACTGCTTCTCGATGCACCAGAACTCACCCATGGCAGCCAAGCTGAAGCCCAGCTGGTTTGGAAGAGAAAGGACCTCCAGTAAAGCATGCTCCAGAGAGGGCTCAGCACGCAGTAATTATTGCCATCCTGGCTGAATGCTGCTTGAACGTGATCATCTTAAGGCCTGTTGCATTTGCAAATAGAAATGCATGAAATCAAAAGGTAAAGGAATGTTGGAGGGAATTTTTAAGCAGCTGGTTTGCTGGTGTGTTCACTGTACCTTAGATGCAGTCGATTTGACATCACTGTATTAATTTGAATGTAAATAGAAAAATATTGCGTATGTAGACTGCAGGGATAGATGTCTTCCTTATAGACTCAGAAAAACAACATGCTATTTAATGAAGTTTTCTGGCAATCATTATGAAAGGTGAGTCTTATGAGAAGGATTCAGAAATGTTTCTATTCTCTGTGAAAGGTTTCCTGGTGCGGTTAAAAAACATTTTAAAAGCACTTACTTCCTTGGCTATCCACTAAAACAGTGGTGCAGTTGCAACTTAATTTGAGGTTTAACTTTTAAAGCAAATGATCAGCATTTTGCTGCATGAAGTTGATAATACATACCTTATGTAAAAACGTCACTTTGAAAATATATTTGTATCTCTTAAATCTTCCCTAAGTCAGCAACCCTTTCCACCAAATAAAGCATTTGTCTAAATGTAGGATTCAGGTTTGTATTTTCAGTAGCAGTAATTTTGATAAAACTGTTTGCTTAGCAGATGCTGAATGACCAAAGTAGTGAATTTTACATAGCAAATACAATTTTTAAAGCCATTATCATTTACATGGTTTCTCTCCCTTCCTCTTCAGTGCCAGATGAGGTAGGTTTGTAGTCACCATCTCCTTCATCGTCTTCAGATAAATTCAGATGGTAATTCTTTTATTTCTGTACTGCCAATTCCAATGACAAATTATGCTGACCAAAATAGAATTTTGCCTGTGATAATGTTAATTAAAAGATGAATTGTGAATGAGGTGAACAATGACACCCAGTACTTGGTGGATTGATAAGACATAGTTCACTAAGCAAGACATTATTCAGAACAAAAGAGCACACGGTAATCTGCAAACACAGGTTATTTTAGGAATTTGGTTCAGAATTAGAGTATTAAAAATACTATCTGACAAACTGTAGGCGATTCTTTGTTCCTTGGAGGCACTAGTGCTATAATATCAGCCCTTTTAGCAATAAATCAGAATAAGCTTATTTCTTTTCCCCGCTCTGCCTTCGCATGAGCTTAGATTATAGGTGTATAATATTCTAAACATGATGTCAAGGAAAATTATTTTAAAAAAGACACTGAAAGCAGAGCATATTGCATAATAACAGCGAACATAGGAGGCATAATGAAAGCGTAAAGATACTGTGGCCATGTTCCCATCTGGTGAATGCTCTCTGCAAGTCTAGCAAAGGCAGTTACATAACTGATTTTTATTGCATTAGGCAACAGCAATATTGCTAAGCAAACCGATGTGCAGAATTAGACAGCTTCTTCCACAGTGGAAATGAAGAAAAAAGAGGGAGGAAGGGCTCTCACTTAACATCCAGTAAGGAGGCAGGGCAAGAGGATGTGCATCTTCATTAGTGGATCAGGTCAGGGTGACAACATGATTTATTCTCATCACGCACTGCCTTAGAAAAAATACAGTGCCAACTCAGTCCATGATAATTTCACTGCTTTCTGCAGCGTAACGTGTCAACAGACTAGAGCTCAAGCTGGTAAGTTAAAACACCAACCTCTAAAAGAGATTTAACGGGAGCTAAGATAATAGTCTCTAATGAGTTGCACAGGGGGAAAAATTAACATGGGAGCAAAGGGAAAAAAACTACACGTGCAATATTGTGCCTGATCTCATCTGTTTTCACTGTAAATTCAGAACACTGTGTATTTAGACACAGCAGTTAATACAGGCTGGCAGATGAATAGATCAAGAGCAGCCCTGCCGAGGACTTGGGGGTGCTGGTGGATGAAAAGCTGGACATGACCCAGCAATGTGCACTCACAGACCAGAAAACCAAACGTGTTTTGGGCTACATCAAAAGGACCCTGGGCAGTAGGCCAAGGAAGGGGATTCTGCCTCTCTGCTCCCCTCTGGTGAGACCTGTCCTGCAGTGCTGTGTCCAGTTCTGGGGTTCTCAGCACGGGAAGGACACAGACCTGTTGGAGAGAGTCCCGAGGAGGCCACAAAGATGGTTAGAGGGATGGAGCACCTTTCCTGTGAGAAAAGGCTGAGAGAATTGGGATTGTTCAGCCTGGAGAAGTCCTTGGAGTGAGCTAATTGCAGCCTTCCAGTACCTGAAGGGATCCTACAAGAACAATGGAGAGGGACTTTTTACAAGAGTATGTAGTGACAAGACAAGGGGGAATGGCTTCAAACTGAAAGAGTGTAGGTTTAGATTAGATACTAGGAAGAAATTATTTATTGTGAGGGTAGTGAGGCACTGGAAGAGATTGCCCAGAACAGCTGTGGACACCCCATCCCTGTAAGTGTTTAAGGCCAGGTAGGATGAGGCTCTGAGCAGCCTGGTCTAGAGGAAGGTGTCCCTGCTGACAGCAGGGGGTTTCAAACTAGATGATCTTTAAGGTGCCTTCCAACCCAAACCATTCTATGATTTTAGGATACAAAGAGGTCTGGGAGCTGGTACCAAGAAAGTCTATGTTTGTGGTGCAGGGGTGGTCAGCTTTAACACCTAGGAATGTGCAAGAACCACTTGAAATTTGTGCGTAGCTAACGCCCTTCCCCTGCACTTATTGATGCCAATGAACACACAGGCTTATGTTGCAACCTTCCCCTTTGCAGGACTTTCTTTCATGTGGTTGACTATTTTTCAAGTTTGGACAAACAATTATTCTTGAGGCTTCTGCCACTTGTGTTTGTGTGGCAAACAAAGCGGCAGGAAGGGGTGTATTATAGAGAGGCAGTCAGCCGTATGAAGTATATAAAGTGTATCAAGTGCAACTGTTGATGCTGTGCTGCCGTAGGACCAGACCTTTAGAACCCTTGCACTAAGAAAGGGCAGTCACGGTATTTAGCATCCACTGCAGCGCAAGGAAGGGCACTATCAAAGCTCGGGGCCTCAAAGCTGTTCCAGCGGGTGTAGGATATGGTGAGAGAGGCAGGTTGAGCAGTCCTCCTGAGCTGTGCACGCTGTGGTGGCTGCGTGCAGGAGCCTCCGGCGGGAGGAGAGGGAAGAGCCCGGCTCTCCTTGCTCTTCCCGCTGTCGGCGCCAGGTGTCGGCAGGCGGCGCGGGCACGGCGGTGCAGGAGCGCCCCTCTCCCGCCGCTCCCAGCCTGCGCTCCCAGCTCCCGCTCGCTCCAGCCTGCGACCGGAAGGGTGTGGGTGGCTGGTGGGGCTGGAGCAACCATGCGACTTCACTTTTTTCTTTTTTTTTCCACCCTCTCAAATCAAGCTTTAACCGCTTAGTGGCTGATACTGTGGGAAATTCAAGGCATTTTTGGAATGAGTCAGATGTTTGAAGAAGAGTAACGTGCTGTGCGATGCATGGGGTCCATGGATAGGGCTTTGGGTGGTAGGAGAGGCAGGAGAGGGAGAAAGCAGAAGTGGCCAAGGAGTTGCCTGCAGAGATGGATGGCAGGATGAGTGCTGCAGTTATCCTTTGGGAGAAGAAACTGCAGCAACCTCCTGTAGCAAAATCCCTGCCTACAGCGCTGCAGAGGAGCTTCTTGAGTGTCATGAGCGGTTGGGCATCCGATGGTGACACTCGGTGACAATGCTTGTTCTTGGCTGATGGAGACCAGAACTGATACTGAACCGCTGGAGAAAGAGTTCTTGACTCCATCTGAAGGCAGATTTATGTGCAGTTACGCAGGGGATGCACAAAGGAAATGGGAACATACAGCCCACAAGCAAAAGCAGGGTGGATGAAAGATTTATCTGGGAATGTGAAAATGCTTTGAACAAGTGAACTAACTCTTCTTCTTTTCCCCTTCATTCACACAACGGAGCAATTTTAAATTAGAACAGGTTGTAACAGATTTAATTTAGATCACCATGGTGCCTAGTATAATGCTACAGCATATTCTAGTTTATCTTTTTCCCCGATTTTAAAGGGCTAAACAGTTTTAAAATTGTGGATTTGTTATAGAATGTATGGCTGCTAGGCAGTCCTAACCAATTAGAAATTTTTTACTGCACCATGATTAATTTTGTTAGATAAAACTACTGAAATACAACTGAAGGTAGAAATAAAAAGCATTTAAGTGCTCTACAGCCATGATTTACTCTTCAGAGATGCATTTAAGGCTGTCTCCGGCAGAACAGCTTCATCCATTTTCCAAACATTCATTTGTTTATTTCAAGATTAGTCTCAGTTATAAACAGACATTAAATCACCTCCAGGCCCTAATACATTGTAATGAAGTATTGTAAACCATGTAGTATGTTGGTTTAAACAATGTAATCAGAAAGCAACAAAACCGTTTTCTCCTGGTTCTTGCTGGCTCCCTGACTTCTGTCTGTTCAAAGAAAAGTTCTTTTTAGTCTGTAAATGTCAAGGTCACTCAGAGGTCAAGTTTGTGCTTTTGAGCCGTGGTTCCTTTCAGGTTATTGGCTTTGTTTTATTACTGAAAGGAACCATCCATTTTGGCATATAGAGCAAAGAAGTCATGTAATCCTATTAAATACAAAACCAACATGTACAAATAATGGTGAGGGTTTGACAATTGCACAAAAGCCCCCTTTTCTGCCCATAGTTAAGCCTGCACTGAGTAATTAATGGTCCTTCCATGAGCCTGTCTACAGTGGGAAAACTGCTTAACTAGTTTTCAAAACACTTGCTCAAAAACTGGCTGAGAGCCCCTTTTGGGCAAGCTGGCATCCTTCTAGTGCGATGCTCAGGAATGGGAGGGGGACAGGAGCGGCTACCTGTCACTTTCCATCTCAGAGCAGAACATGGCACAGAAGGAGACAGGCACAATCCTAGGCAGAGGATTCTCGGAAACAGAGAGAATTAATTAACAAAGAAGGAGGAAAGCATCTTTAGAGAGTTAAGGATAAAAGAAGGTACTTTAAGTTATTAGAAAATAAAGTTGCTTTGTTGGCAGCAGAGAGAAGAAGTGGAAAGCAGAGGTTACAGTATGCAAGTTGAGATGTAAGTGGATCATTATGTACTGGGCACAAAATCTAAGACATAAAAAATTAACAACAAATAGCTCACTGATTTCTCTATGAAGAATGTTTACGCATAGTACAAGGTCAGTAAAAGAAAAAATTAGCAAGAAGAAATAAGGTATAATCAGAGTTTAAAATGGAGCAAAGAAAGTGTAGAATGATTTAGAGAAAACTGTCCTCAAAGTGGTATCTACATAGAGGTAATTGAGGGAAAATGCTGAGGATTTTCCTGGTCAGTTAGTTAGGATCATATGTGAATGATGGGCTTGCCATGCTGTCCATTCTGCTTGTCACTTCTTTGAGGACAGTCAGCTACAGTACGTGAAAACAACTGAAGGTTGCAAACCCCAGTTTTCATAAACAACATTCATAACACTATTTTCACATCCCTCAGACAAGCATATAGGTTATCATAACTTTAAAATCTCTGTCTGCTGGCAAGACAAAACATTACCATCCTAGAGTGTATGCAAACGTAAGAACTGACTGGATCTATTACTAATAAAGAGAGATGAGCTGATTGAGAGGACAGATAGCAATTTCAGAAAAGATGAAGAACCGCACAAAATGTAGGCAGGAGCTGCAGAAATGAACCCCAAGACAGACATACAATTGAATATAACAAACATTACAGAAGTGGAAATGGGAAACTGAGAAATCTATATTACCCAGATCGTGAAACAAGCCTTACAAAAGTCCAGACAGTAAAAGTTTCTGGCCTATCATATTGCAAGGACAGATAGACAATAAAGATGCTTGGAGTTTAAATGTGGAACAGGTCCAAGATCTTCAGATAGTCTTCTAATAGGAAGGAAAAACACTGGCACACCACCAGGGAAGGACCTCCACGCCGGACTGCTCCTTAAACTCAGACTCAAGAGGTTTTTGGCAGACACTTCAGCGAGAACAGCCTCTAATAGCACAGTCTTAAAACAAGTCTGGAAGAAGTCTCACTCAACCGTGGGTTTGCTTCTTGGGTTCAGCATATTTTAAGAAGGCCACAAGTTCAGTATGAGTAATTAAGGTGGAATTTATTTTTTTGCCCTCCTTTGTTCCCAGTGCATCACTCAAGTAGTGCAAAAAAAGTGAAATACACCCACAACTCCTCATCTGGGGATTTCCTCAACTGATATACAATTAATGTATAATTAGCTCCTTTGCCCCTGTCTGGGGTGCAGAGGAATTATCAGTGCCTTGATCTTCAGCTACTGCTAGCTGCTAGATTAGTCAGCTGGCATGGGACTCAAAAATCCATAGAGCTCTACTTGTCCTCCCAAGGGGGTTTAGAGGATGTGTTGGCATGATAAGAGGACACATAAGCTGTAAAATATACACCCAGAGAAACACAAATGCATGCCTTGTTGTTGTTGTTAGAATTTCTGAATAAAGTGAAATGGATTCTGCAGATTAACACATCAACTAAAGCAAAAGTTGATTTGACAAACCTCTTTTCCCTTTCCATATTTCTTCAAGCTTTTCTAGCAAGCTGGCAATGCTGTGGGTACTGCAGACTCCAGAGATGAACCTTCTGGTCCCTAGGTTATTCAGTCGTTATTGGTGGGTTCCCAGGGAGCTCTCAGATATGGGAGGACCGGCTTGTACCACCCATGGCTAGAAGAAAACTTTGGAGACTTTTATTGGAAAATTCCACACTTTAGTGACCCAGAAGAAGGTCTCTTCTTTTTCACCTCTGAAAAAAATCTCATGCCCAATTTGCACCGTTACCGCTTTTCTCAACAGAACAGACACAAAAGTCTGAGACCTTTAGTCTCACAGACCTAAGCTTGCATCAGGAGCACTACAGGAGATTGTTTTGGGGATCCCCTGTTTAATTTCCCAACTTCCATATTAATTTGGAGATTCACAGGCCATTTGAATGTGATGGAGGTAGTTTCTTCTTCTCTAGAAGCAAAATTGGTCCATCAGAAAGACTTCACATATTTACATATGCCTGGATTTTGTCATCTGCTGCTCTTCAGCTGCTGCTGGCAAAACTCTCTCAGGTATAGAGCAAGTCGGTTTTCCTCTGCTATTAATTTTGTTAACCTGCTTTATAGGGGTTCCTTGCAGTTTCACTGCAGCTGTACAGTAACTCCACTGCATTTTCTGCTTTCTGTTTTTCAGTGCAGCTCTCACCTCCTCAAGTGTTTTGGGGCCACCAAACAAAAACACTGACACAGAAATGTAAAGGAGCTTGTCTTCTACTGTAAGAGCATTCCCATCACTGTAAAAATGTGAAATGATGCAGCTTATTTCTATTTGATGATGTAAAGTGTCCTACATCACTATAAACAGAATATACTGTATATATATTGGATATACAGTATGAGTCTAGCCATGTGAGTTAATAGCATTTTTAAATCTTGACAGCTGTATCCCTACAGTTTAAATGCATGTCTGCCCACTGCCACATACATAAGAAACAAATAAGTAAGACACAGTGAGACCTTGAAGTAACTGGTATATATGACTATAAAAGACTTGTATAAAAATTCAGGTTACAGTTCTGAGTGGGAAAGTTCAGAGCAGAAGATGTGGATGGCTGTTTGAAAGTCCTTCAACAAAACCTACCCGAAGTACATTCAACTTTGAATTAAATCAGCAAAATAATTTGCTTCTGTGCTGAGGAATATGAAATAGAAAACCGAAATGGCTGAAAGTAGGGTGATGGGATGACAGGGATAGTTCTGATCAGAAGTGGCTGCCTGTGCTCTTCCACACAATATGCAGCATGCTACTGCCAATATTGCATCCACTTCCAACAGACAAAATTCTGAAAAAGGAACAAAACTTTAATCTTGATCTCAGTTGTCAGTGTGGACTTAGACACATTGCACGTTATGATAGAGAACCATAGTAATTTAATCATATCTGTATTTAGATATTATCCTTCTGTTACAGAAAGTTATTTAGTTTAACTGTAACTTAAAGTTAATACGCCAGGCTTCCTTCTACTCTCATCGTACATCTTTTCTATAACCTTTTATTTTTAGAAAACTTTGGACTGTAATCAGCTTCATTTTTCCTTCCTGTACTCAAAAATAGGATTTTTCTTGTTCAACAAACACTTTAGAAATTAATACCGCTCTCTGTAGCAAGACGTCCTAAAGCCTCTTTTTTTATATATCAATTTTACCACATAACAGATTTTTAAAGCCAAGAGAAAACAATTCAGAAAGATTGGTGGGGGCATGCAACATAAGCAGTAGGAGACAGTACCTTAAATCTGTAATTTCCATGGATTTCACTGGATTTCAAGTCGATGGTGTCTCTGTAAAGGCAGTTTTTATTGAATAGTATAATTGAATAGAATCTTTGTCTGCAAGCAGGACTATGTATTTCTTTCCAGTAGTACAACAGCAGCACATTTAGAGTAAGGTGGGCCTCTTCATAGAGCAGTTTTCAGCTATTACCACCAGGAGTGCATACAAAGCCAGTGGGATAAAGCTGCTTGCATGTCAGCCAAAGCTCCAAACATTTCAAATTGGGCATAAGGTTTACTTGAACAATACTGGTCAGTCTTCAAGACATAACAAGGTGCAAAGACTTAGGAGAATTTTTTTCATACTTATCTCTGCAGCTACATTCCTGGATGACACTGGACCACCTCTGTTCCCTACTTTACCCATCTGTAAAATGAGGACAGTATTACTGGCCCCAGATTGTATTTCCAACTCGGATTCACAGTGAATGGTTTTAAAGTGTAGAATAGCTCAAACCACACCATCAACTTAAAATCTGGAAATTATTGAAAAAAAAATTTTACTCATGTTAGTTTTATAAAGATACATGAGTTTTATATGTTTATGCATTCATAATTTACAAATGCATGTAATATAACTTATGTAATATGTATATATTAAACAAATTTGTAAATTTACAAATACATATGTCAGTGTATTGTATAAAATAAAACATTTCCTCTTTTCTGGCATGTGAAAAAGCCACACAAACTGGAGCAATGCTCACTAGGACAAGACCCTGCAAGATGGCCCATGTCACTGTATCTCTTGTGCACAAATGTGCATGCCCACAGATTATTCCTGACAGCATGATAGTATAAGCAATTCTTCCAAGAGGAACGGGAACTGGCACAAACCAAATGAAGCAAGAATGTCCCTAGCTCATTTTCCTCTCTAGGGTTCACACACAGTTGCAAAACACTAATAATGTTATTGAAAAAAGAGTCTTGAAGTCATCACTATTTCTCACTTGCCTATCTGTAATTTCTTTACTAAAACATTCCTAAACACTTTACATGATTTAATTTGCTTCAGGGCATCCCTGTGAAGTGGTGTTGTATCTCCCGCGTGCCCAACTGCAGGGAGATGCAGAAAGGTCAAGTCCAAACCCACCAAGAGCTGCCAGGAGGATCCCTCATCTAGCAGCACCCGGTTCCACCAGCATGGTGTCAGAGCCCCAGGGGCTCAAGCAGCTACTGCAGGTTGTGCTGAAGGAGCAGCTCAGTGTCTCAGTGACTGACTTATAGATGGGCAGCTCTAAGCTTTGCTAAAAGGCTCCTCAGGTTGAAGTTGAGAGAAAACTAGTGCTTGTGGATTTCCAGAGCTGACTGCAATGCAAACAGCTGTGCAGATTCAGTTTTCCTTTTTTTTTTTTTNTACCTGGACCGACCTTCTTAGAGAGCATCTTATCTGCCAGATGAGATAGCAGCTGTGGCTTTGTGACAATTAGGGGCAATTTAAACTGGTGCGGATTCAAATCCCACTTTTGAGCACGCAGTCCTGCCTCCTTTTCTGTTGCTTGTCTGGCTGACTCAGTGAAGCTATCTATGGGAAAAATGACAGGGCATTTCTGCCAGCACTGGGAGGTGATCTGGCTCACTGGGGAAGCAGTGTCAGCACTGGGTGCAAACAGGAGGCAAACCCACGCAGCTGGAGGCAGTAACTTGCATATGGGATAGCAGGACCCTAGACATCACAATTCACTTCTGTTTTAGCCTTCATGGCAAGACTCCTAGCATCATTTAGGTTGTAAAAGACCCTTAGGATCACTGAGTCCAACCATTGACCTAAAGCTACCAAGTCCACCACTCTCCCTTAGCACCACATCTTGCCTATCTTCTAAATCCCTCCAGGGGTGGTAACTCCACCACTTACCTGGGCAACGTGCTCCAATGCTTGACTACATTTTCCATAAAGAATTTTTTCCTCATACCCATTCTAAACCTCTCCTGGTACAACTTGAGGCCATTTCCTCTAGGTCCATTGCTTGTTACTTGAAAGAAGAGACCTACCCCACCCTGCTACAGCCTCCTTTCCAGTGGTTGTGGAGAGCAATGAGGTCTCCCTTGAGACTCCTTTTCTCCAGGCTAAACAATCCCAGTTCCCTCAGTCACTCCTCATAAGACTTGTGCTCCGGACCCTTCACCAGCTCTGTTGCCCTTCTCTGGACATGCTCCAGGTACCTCAAATTTTTCTTGTAGCGAGGGCCCCTGTGAGCAGGGCTTTCACTAGCAGACTGAATGAAAGCAGCATGCTTTCATCCTCTTCCCTCCTTGGCACATTTCCTGCACCATGCCTTATGCTCCGCAATCAGCAAATCAATCTGGCTGAAAGAGAAAAATAAAGTTTTAAAGTCTTACTTCCAAGATTAGTTTTCAAACGGCAGCAGCATGGTCTGAGATCAGATTAGGCTGCCGGTGAAATCCGTGACTTCACCTCATGTCTGGAATCAGAGCAGCCACTTCACTGGACGAGAGGCAACTTGGACCAGCAAGGCTGAGATGTTGCTCTTCTGACACAGGCCTGCTCCTCACCCAGGTGGTGGAAGTGGACAAAGGGAAGTACATGGTAGTTTGCAGTAGCTGGGGTCCTGATGCATTTCTACTAAAAATTATTCAGCTCCATTTCAACCCTTGGCCATTTTTTCTAACTTACAATGGATGTGGTCAGAAGTGACACCAAAGAGGGCAAGCTGTTTTATGCTGGAAGTTTTATCTCCGTGTCCTGAGCTTCCCGGTGAGAGGACCTAAGAGGAAGAAACACCATACTCCAACACACGTGAAGGCAAGAGCAGGGTTGTTAACATTACCTTAAAACAAAGCAGAGATACTGTTTCTTGAGCACAGGGACAACCTGGAATTATGCATTTGCTGTTCTCTGTGCAAGCCCATTGCCAACTATAATGTATCTTTTTTTGTGTTCAGGTTATGGGAAGCTGTGACTACTTCCCTTTTGATGCACAGGGATGTCATCACAGAAAACACACGTTTGGCTTTTTAAACTATTCTGGCCCTGCCAGTGTCACTCCTGTAAGACCCCACTGTGTCTTATGCATCCAACAGGAAAGTGACAAATGACTGACTAAATCCAAGGGATTCAGATTATACTAAACTGATTTAGAAGGGATAGAACCAGCAACTTCATGCTGGAAAACTCACAAATTGAAAAGAAAAATCAAGGTCAAGCATTTAACCAAGGGGTGGATCAGTAATTACACCAAAACAACAGGGAGCAAAGAGCATATTTGTCATCTCTTGAAATTTCCATAATGGCTTTTATTTTTTCTGGAAAATAAGGTTATAATCTCAATTACAAATATAATGTCCACATTATGTCGAATGTCAGGTTCTGAAACTGAACTTGCTTTTAAACTTAAATCTATCAGTACACTTTATGGCTCAAAAGCTCCCCCTTGAAACAAGTCTAAGCCTGTCATTAGTCTTGTTCAATGAACTCAGATAATTACGGTCTGATTATTTTTTTTAGAATAACATCCACAATTCAAAATTCAACCCGGAAACAGGCATCTAAAATTAAGAAACTGGATGAAAATCTGTATTTTGCCTGCTGCGACTTTGACCAGTAAGATACTTGCATAAATGTGATTTTTTTAAGGTGTCTTAAGTGGTTTTATTTTAATGCCTCCAGTTGTTGAACAAAGGTATGCTGCCTCCTACCACAGCCATACTATGTTTTCTTCAGCACCGTCTTTCTTGGAAAGCCTACAAATTCAAGGCAAAGCCTTCTAATAAAAACTAAGGCGTTTGGGAAAATAATGACACAGCAATTCTGTGCCAGAAAGGAATGAACCAGGAGGATGATCAGAGACCTCTGTCACTTCTAAACTTCTGTAATGCTTTCATTTCTGAAACAGCCCTGCTTAGAAAAAAATTAAAATGCATTAATTGCTAACAAGACTCTGACAGAGTGATGGCAGTTACCGCAAGACATTTGCTGTTTTTGTGTTGTTCGCAAGCAGTGGGAGGTTTCGGAGGCAGCTGAGCCGCCCTGCCAGCTTGCTGCAGGGCTCCCCTGGCTCTCCCCGCCCCACAGCCCCCCAGCTCCCCCTGTGTTGACTTCCCAGGGAGCTCACCAAAATGGCAGGAACTTAGCCCAGAGAGGGAATATTCTGGCTTGGCAAACTGAACCAGCTCAGCGGGCAGGGAAGAGAGGGCAAGGTCTCCCTCTTCTGACAGCAGTAAGTGGGCAGCTGGGCCGGCCAGGACCTCACCCCGGCTTGAGGGCTCCCAGCTCACCAACTCGCCAGGTATCACTGCCAAATCCTTGTTGAACAACATCACGACAAGCCCATAGAATTATGCTGAGGTTGAATACTGTAAATAGCAGTCTGATTTTTTTATTCAAAAGTGAGAAGCTTGATACCCAAATCCTTAAAAGATTAGAAGAAGGATCAGGAAAACTCAGAACACAAATTAGGGCTTTGTGCTTTTGATGGATACCAACTCATAACTGGCAGGATAAACACAAAGAATGCAGTCTGGCTATAGCCAGCCCACACAATTTTACGGAAATGTTGTCCAGAGCTAAGAGTTTTGTGTAGCTAAACTTGTTGTGGCAGAGTAAGATGGGTCCAATTTATAGCATGTCAGAAGGCTGCTTGATAATCACAGAATATTCTGAGTTGGAAGGGACCCACAAGGATCAGCAAGTCTGACTCTTAGGTGAATGGGGGCAAACATATTGGGGGCAAACATATGGGCCCCCCCCCATACTGGGGGCAAACACACAATCTTGGCCTTACTAGCACCATGCTCTAACAAATTGAGCTAATGATTCTTTGTTCAAATTTAAATTGGACACTTGCTTTTATTTTGAGTTATAGCACAAACCCTTGTGTTTCAGGTAAATCAAGTAACACCTAGATGATTCAACAGAGATTTGCTTGTGCTGATTAATTGGACAAGTAGAGATGCTGAGACAAACCTAGAAGGACTGTTAAATTCCATTGCTTATTTTCAGAGGTCATTTTGGAAATCACAAGTAATATGGGCTATTCTGGGTTTAGACTAGACACAAAAAACAAACAGAGGCAAGGCAATGTTGAGTTGCGGTTTTAATTCTATTTTCAACATAGTTTATATGACTTAGGACTCCAGCAAGCAAACAAGCCAACCATTGAATCCAAAACTCAGCATAGGTTTTGCATAGCTCAGCACAGAGAACTTACAATATCTGAATGGTATTTTTCAGTTAAGTAAGAATAAAATTAGAAAATTTGTAGCTGGCCAGGGGAAAAAAAGCAGCCCTTCTCACATTTGTGTACAGTTCAAAGAAATTTACTAGCCAATGGGTGATATCTTCTTCACTCTTGCTCTAATCTATACTGTAAATCAAAACAATCTCATAAAAGGTTAAATTATTAAGAACAGTGGCCCGATGGAAGTGTCATGCAACCAGGAAACCAGGATGACCATAAAAAGAAAATGAGGCTGCTGGTAACTATTATAATGCAAGGCTGAATCACAAATGCTAACACCAAAGACCTTTTTCTGTTCCAGTTATAACCCTTGAGAGTTATGTCTGTTGGGCTTTTTTCCCTCTTTGAAGGCAGAAGTAGGCCTATAACCATCCCCGTTTCAGTTTCTCTCTTCCCAGCTATGGTTTCTTACAGTCTGTCATTGTCCGTGAGCTTAAACAGAGCACTGCATAAGCTGTATGCATCACATATCCGTCCCCAAGATGTAAAATCTTTCCCTGCGAGGGAACATTTTGGTGCAATCTAATGCAAATGCTAAGCCCAAGGGAAGCAGGACCGATGAAGTATTTCACCAAAATATTTCTGTAGATTTAAAAAAAAAATCATTTACGACTACCAGTGGCAAAGACCAGTGACCACAAGAGCAAGTTCCTACATGGCTCGCTGTATTAGAGAATTAACTTCTAAATTAACCCAAAGCGGAGGAGCCGCCCTGGAGCCGGACGCGGCCCCGGCAGGCGCAGCAGCCCTTCCCCGCTCAGGGCAGGAGAGCTCCCGGGTGAGAGAGCGCGGCTTTACCGCGGCCACTTTCCCCCTCCGGCGCCCCGGGGCTGGGGGAGGCCGGGCCACAGCGCCCGCAGCCCCCGGCCCCGACACGGCTGCCCCACTCCGCACGACACCCCTGGCGCCAGGGGGGCACCCCCTCCACCTCAGCCCATCGGCGGCGGGACCCCATCGGCCCCAGGGCTGGCGCGGCGTCGTCCCTCGGCGCCGCCGCCCGGGCGGGAGCGGGAGAGGGAGCGGTCCCCGGCCCCACCGCCCTGCGGCATGCGGCGGGATCCCGCGGCACCCCC
>VZTD01003019.1:376511-428030 GCA_013397725.1 Rhagologus leucostigma
GCTCGCCGCGGAAGTTCTCCGAGCCGCGCTGCCCGTCGCGGCCCCTGACACGAGTGGGCGACCCTCGCGCTACTCCTCCCGTCCTTCGTCCCGCAGCGCGCTCGGTGCCGTCTCGGTATCAGTGTTGGGAGCGGAGCGGTCCCGGGGCTCGGCTGTGGAGCGCTTCCCGGGCGGCACCGCGTGGGGCGAGCTCGTTTTGGAGGAATGGGAATTTCTCCCTCCATTCCCGCGGGAGAGGAGCGCGCGGCGAGCTGGGCGCTGGCGGGGCGCTCCTGTTTTCTGGCCCGTCAAAATTACGGGGTGGTAAGGAACGAAAACTCTTAGCCAGGTGTTTAAATACCGGAGAGGCGATTTGCAAGTGAAATTAATCGGCAGTTAACCAGTTAATAAATGGATAATGCCTATTCATCCTTCTGCTGACTTTACAGAGTGGTTTTCACATCTGCCTGTCAAGTAACCAGGCTTGACTGATTGAGATGTAAACCTAGCCCGGTTAATGCCTTCGTCCAGTAGCAGCAAGCTGCATTTGCTGTCCTTGCGCATCAGTGCTGGTCATCATTCAGATAGTTACAAGTGAGGTTCATACATTTTTACACAGTGACATGATGGCAGCAAAATACATAGGATGACCCACAGCTTAACTATTTATGGAAAATACTGCAAAGTGCTTAACTGCGTGATTAATGCTTTAAACAGGTAATCAGTGAGGGGGAAGTTTTATACCTTTGATAGCTACAATTTTACTGTAGATATGGGAAGAGGAGAGAGTTCACCTGGCAAGATTGGCCTGGCTGCTCAGCAGGGCCGCTCTGCTGCGTGTACCCATCCTGCCTGGGGCTCTGGCCCGCGGAGCTCCCCTGGGGACCAAGAATTTGTCTGCTGCCCTCATTTAGGGTATAGTGGCATGATGAAGTGACCCATCCTTACAGGTGTGTGCGTGAGTAGTTCCTGCATGCGGTACATGCAGCTGTTCGCTGTCATTGCTTATCTACGTCGTGGTCTTGGATGTTCAATTGGATCAAAATGGAGCCATTGCATTAATAAGGTGCATCTATCTAGAAATAACCCCTTTCACTTTGTTGCCCACTGAAGTGACGGCGTTTGATATGCCCTGGTTGGTATCGTACGTTTTTCCTAAGTGTTGTCCGAGGCACACATATAACAACAGAGGAGCTGCTCCATGAGTGCTCTGTGCATGCATACTATGCAGCTTTGCATAAAACAAATAAAGACTTTTTTTAGAATTTAGATAAGCGATTTTTCATATGAAGAAAATGTGTTGTATGTGTTTTTCTTTCTTCTGTAGAGGATACTCTGATAAACTTTGGAAAAATTAAAGGCTTAAGTATAGCCTACTCAAAAAGTTTTGGTGCAAATAAACACTCTTACAGTCTGTTCTGCTACCATTGATTAGCAGCTTGTGTTTCTGAAGTTGGGAGACCTCAGTGAGGACCTGAGCAGCACAGTGGTGTGGTAGTCAAACCTGTGTATCTTGAAAAAACGAATTCAAATACAAGTAATGCACTTCACTGTGAAACTTGGCCCGAGTGCGAAGTGGAGAACTGGCCTCTTGGTGATATGATAAGACCGGAGTTAATCATGCTGCTATATCAATGTATGTCCTGCTGTTGGCATCCCTCCCTGGGGAAGAGGGATGAGGCCGCGGGTAGCTAGGCAGGCATCCTGCCTCCAGTGTTTAGTATCATGGGCCAGCATGAGCATAAATAAACCACAGTGTGACTAACCTCTCTACCTAACATTGACTCATGTTGTATTTCGATAGACTGAAAAAGTCTCCATGCCTAAGCCATTTCATTTTCTCAACCTGTATGTTACCGATGATGACCTGCCTATTGAGAATACTCCAGTATGCATTTAAGACCATAAAGCAAGTCCTTGGTTCAGATTTGTTTTGCTTTTGGGTAGTGCTCAACTAGCCTAGATAGAAAAAAGGAATTCCTAGATTTTAAACTCAAAACTCTGTTGCTTCTCTTTTTCTGGCCATTTTAATCCAAGTGATACAGTGAGGCTTGCTATTAGAAACTGAGCTCATATCTTGGCACCTGGCAGGGAATGTGAGTAAACTGTAAGAAGAGCAGTTCTGTAAATCACTGTAGGTTTCCTTAAGCAGTAAGTTAATATTTCGCTGTGTATATTTTCATCTTATTTTACTTTTTTTGTTTGTTCTAATCAAGTGGGGGATATGTCACCTGAAAACTTACTCAGCCAAGTGTTTGAAAAGGCCCTTCTCTCCCTTTGCCAATACTGTAATGGGACATTGTAAAAAAGAAGGGCCCTGTGTTGTGCCTCCTTACTATGTGTCATAATAACTGTGAGATAAGGCAGTTTCATTTCAGCTTCCTTAGAAATATGTGTTTGTTTTTTGTTGGTTTTTTTTTTGTTTTTTTTTTTTTTTAAAAAGCAAGCAGCGTTTGACAGATACAAAATAATGGTTGATGTGGAAACAAATTGTTTCCTCCCCTCCCCTTGCATTCTTTTGAGAGCTGCATAGCTGCATAGTTCCAATGAAAAATTATCATCAGAATTACAATTTTTTCTGTCCCTAAAATTAACGGATCCTTTTTCCTGCCCTCCACCTGAGAGAAGTAGGCAAAAGCATCTTCAGGGCATGTATGAATTCTGCCTGGAGTAGCTGCCACACCCTTGGTTGTTTAGGTAAGGTGAGGAGTACAAGTGGTCACGCTGACTTCCATGGTGCTGCTTACAAGAGTAGACTTACTGTGTGTGTAAGTGGGGAGGGGAGTAGGGGGCAAAACTAAAGAAAAACGAAGGCAGCAAATTCCATACGTTTTACTGCATGTGAAGTTACAAAACCTCTTCTTAACTTGTCCGTCTCTGAGAAACCTATTACTGTAATCGGTTGCAGGTCTGTGAGGGGAAATCGGGCCTTCTAAGATAAAGACAAAAATAGCACATTCAAATATATTTTAAGAAAGGCGACTCTTCCTTCAAAGAGTAGGTCTGAACCTGGTTCAAAGAACACTAGCAACAGTTTTATTGGGTTGTTTTTCTGTCTCTAACAACTCTTTGCTTGAAACCAAACAGATTTAAGAGATTCACTGAAATTACTTCTGAGCAGCATGCATTTAGGCACCAAGTTAACTTATGAAGCTTGTGAGAGTATCTCCTATTAGATCTGAAATGCTGAGAATGGGCTCTTGCACCATCATCTCCTTGCTGCTGCCACTGTCCAGATTGGGTAGGAGGACAAAGTGGGTGACAGTTAGTCAGCAAGTCACATCATCACTGGTTTTTGTTGGATGTTGGTTTCTGCGGGCAGAAGGAATAGTGTTTTTGATAGCAGTTTCTTTTCTCTCTTTCTGGCTTGCCTGTGTTCACTCTGTGATGGTGGGAATGGGGGCTCACCTGGACCTGCTTGAAACAGCAGCAGGAAAAAACCCCAAACCATTGATTTGTGTGGGGAAAACCTGGAAAATGTGTTCAGCTTACAACCTGCTTCCACAGAACCTTGAAGGCAAATACATCATTTATGTTACTTTCTTCTCAAGAGGATGATGATTTGGGGAACCCAGGACATGGTCTTAAATATAAGCCCTATTACCCTGTAATAGTGTTTGATTTTTTTTTTTTTTTAAGTTTAAACTCTTTGCATTAGAGTGGAGGTGTTGCAGGGTTTTGGGGCAGTCGTGTAGCATTAGGTATATTTTGAGGTTCTGAGTGAAAAGAGTCTTGTGGTTTCAGCTTACTCTGTAACAAAGCGTAATGTGTCGCACACAAACAGCCCACCTAAGTTTTCATAATTGACTGATGATTTGCTCTGGAAAGACCCAAAATCCTGATATGAGGCAGATTCAAAAGGTAGTTTGGGGTTTTTTTTAATTTTCTTTTTAGTTTGTCATTCTCCAATTTACAGTTTAAATTTTGTTAGAATTTCAGACAAATTGCTTATCTTCAGCTTCCCGTCCACCGCTCAGGTGGGCTCTTGCCGCTTCCCAGGCACATGGTGACAAGTGCCAAGTTTCCATACCCCACTGATGTCTAAAGCAGCCATCCTGGGTCTTGTCAAGAATTTTCCCCTGTCTGTTTAGTTCAGCAAGAAAATGGTTTCTGTCTTTCCCCTCCCTCCTCTCATCAACTGTTCACGTTAAGATTTTTTTTATAGAGCCCGCATTGTGATATGTCCTTGAAGTGCAGAGCTGCAAGGTTTTGTTTTCCTTTGCCATTTTTTCTCTTCATGTTTAAAGTTCATTGCAACTATAGCCAAGCAAGATTGTTATAGATGGTCTTTTTTGATTCCCTCCCCCCCCCGCCCCTTTGTCAAAAATCTCATGTTCAGTAACAAGGGAAAACTCAGACTTAAGTACTAAAACTCACTCCAGCTAACCCTGGAGTGTAAAGACTGAAAAAATACGTATTGGGGAAGGATTGCCCCAGCAAAACAGGTAGGTGTAAGTTAAATGTTAAATTATCAGCACCTCCTTTTTAAAAGATCCCTGATGGTGAGGTTTTTGTTCACGCCATCTGGCTAGAACAAGGCTTACCAGGACTCTTAAAGGACAGGGGCCATTTGAGGTGCAGAATTTATATCAGGTACTTTCTTTTTAAGTGAATGTCAAATCCTAAGTAATTTCAGCATCAGACTGTGCAAAAAAAGTACCCAACCCTGCGAAGCAAGTTAAAGATTTGAGAATGGCTTAAGTTCTCTGTCTTTAAAAAAAAAATTAATTTTTGTCTTTGTTCTCCACTCCCTCCTCTCTCCTTCCCCCCCCCAATTTTCATTAATGGGGAAGTTTCATTTCCTTTATTTATATATTTTTAGTGTATGTGTATTTGGGGGGGGGGGGGCATGAGGGTGGATAGGAAGGAAGTCTGTGTTCTAATTTTTATATTTAAAACTAAAAAATAGCTAATGCTGGTGTGTTTAGAAATGATCTTAAATACATTTTCCCCAGTAAATGAAAAATTCTGCTAGTGAATAGTGAGTATTATTAGGGGATTGAGGGGTTTCACTACACTTCTGTGTGGGTGAGGGTCCTGTCTAAGTTCCAGTTATACTAGCAGAAAAGTGTTTTTCCCAGTGCTGTCATGTTTCACATGCCAAATCAGAACTAGAAGTGCATTTTCCTGGAAGGATCTCTATTTACTTGGAGGGTTATGCCAATTACAGCTACATTAGGCTTTTTTTTTTTTAATTTTTAATTCCACACTTGACCTACATAGTAACTTCTTTCATTTTCTTAGCAGAACACTCACTACAGTCCTGGAATGTCAGTAAGGTAAACCTGCTGTCCTGTGGCTCTAATGCATATGGGTACTCTTGCAAGAGTATGATCTTGAGTGAGTCCTCTTGAAATGCATGCTGTTAGAGCTTTGCATAACTTGAAATAGCCCTCTGTTCTCCAGGCAGAATTGAATACAGTTTATTGGGGAGCATTACATTACGAAGTACGTTGTCCACATGTATACTTTTTCCCTCAAAAGAGATCCCATGTACTTTAATTTTGGAATACAATTTTTAAATACTGCAGGTTAGGAAATACTGCATTGCAAATCTGTGAAAGTTTGGAGACATAAGATGAGGTGCTTTTAATACACATTTTGATCAGAGACTAAAAATTATTTACTCCTTTGAACAATGCAGCGGTTCATGAAGAAGGAGGAGGTAAATGGGGCTTCTTTGGCAAGAGTCTGTAAGTGCTGGGTGTTGGAGCAGGAGTGCAGCTGGCAGTGCTGCCTCCTGGACTTGTACCACCAGTGCTTCGTTCTGCTGCTACCTTGCTGTCTCTTTCTACTGATGGAGATGATGTCCTAGTGGAATATCTTGTTTGTACCAGAAAAAACCAACCCTGACCAGTAAATAGTGCTGTTGTTATTCTGTAAGCGGATTTGCTACCTATTTGCTCTTTTTGTGATGCTAAAATTTTCATTGTTAGCAACAATAGCAATGTATTAAATGAAAAAAATGGATGCTGACCAGACTTTACATGGTTCACAAGTATGAATACTTGGAAGACCCTACATAGCTAAACTGAGCTTTTTTTTCCCTAAAATGTAGGCTGCCAAAGCCCTGAAATATTTAGGATATTGACTTAAAGTTTCGTAAACATCTTCTCAATTGCTTCTTTTTTGGTCTGCCTCTTTTATATTTTGTTTTATCCTGAGCGTGGAAGCTGGGCTTACCTTGCAGAGAGGTGATGGTGTTTGAGTTGGCCCCTTGCTGCTCTCGGCAAGGAGTGGGCTACATGTTGCACTCTCTTGAGAGGCTGAAAGCATCGTCAGTGTCTCCTAGGTCACAGTGGGCCTTGAAATAACCTTGAGCTCTGTGGCCATTACCAAAGCTGAGCTGGAGGCTGTAGTCACCTGAACCACAAGTACACGCCACGCATAGCTCCACGCTGAATGCAGTGGTTTTGTTGCTGCTTGTGCCCGTAGTATATCTGGGGGGAATTGCTTGGAAGCAGTTCAGATGGTAACTCCCTGGCATGATTTTGGGGGTTTTTTTTGTTTACTTTTCAAAAGGTTATATTCAGCCTTGCAGAGGAACCCCTTATGTATCTTGATAAATCAAAAGAAATGGTTAATGTTCAGCCACACTGAGTGGTGCAGCTTTGCAGGAGCACTGATGCTTTGGCCTGCTACACAGTTCAAATTCAAGCAAAGGTCTCCCACGTGGTTGCTTGCATATGTCCTCCTATCTCTGTTTTGTATCTGCAATTTCAGTATATGCTTCCAGAATGATTTTTATTCATTTCCAATCATTCTTCAAAGATAACTGGCAAAAACCAACAGGCTGGTTCTGATTTTACAGCAGTAGAAGGTAGACAACTTTGATCTTGTTAAATTAATTTTCTTCATGTGTGGGCTGAGTGTGTAGTGTGCTGATTTAGTTTTTATTGATCACTGTAAAAACGTGAATTCAGCATCACAGCAATGATAATAAACAAGTACTTGCAGTGATATTCTAATGAGTTCCTGGCAAAAATAAGGCAGAAAACCATCTTGGAGATTGACATGCTTTAGTGGTGAGATGCTGAACCAGGATACTTTATATGAAAGGGTTGAGTAAAGCTGTTTGAAGTTCTAACTCTCTCTGGCAACACACTTGCTGCGAGCAGGAGCATGCCAAACGGCGCAAGATGCAGTCTTTTCACGGAGGCATTCGAGTGTCAGAAATGGCATTCTTGCCTCTGTCTGCTAGGGCTTTCACCCTCCTGATCACACCAAGGTAAGATAGGTTGTGGGAACCAAGTATGTGCTTTGTTAGAAGGTGTCTCTGAGCACAAGCAGTGAAGCATTAATGACCTTTCCATCCCCATCTGCAGGAATGCCCTGCGAACCATCACCATGTGTTTCAATAAGTCTGCATGGCAAAGCATCAGGTACAGAGCGGGGGAGTAGAGAGAGGTTTCTAAATTAGCAGGCAATTTATGTCTGGAGAAGTGAGATTCATATTCATAACTACGTTAAACACATATTTCTGAGTATGGAAGGGGCATATCTCCATTTATGGTGGCAGTAATTCCTCTAAGCCAAAATATTTGCAGAAGTATGGGCAGGCAAACTCTCTCTCATTCTTCAGTTGATGCTGTGTTTCCAAGACTGGAAGAGGCTTCTCAGCTGTGGTGGTGAACAGTGATTCTCTGTTTTTTTTTTTTTGTCAGTTAAGCTTGTTTTATGCTGTCAGAGTTCAGTAAATTGGTATCTGAGCAGCATGGATCACAGTGAAAAAGTATTGCTGCTGTCTGCATGAGTTTGATAAAATTAGAAAATGAGAGGCAAAATTTTTCTAAAGTGAGGAAAAGAAGGTTTTTTTAGGACTATGAAATTTTGAAAGAGATGGTTTATAATGAACTTTAATACTTTTCTAAAGTTACTGCAATTATAATGAAAGAGCATGAATAAGAGAATATGCCTTGCAGGTAAAACGAAAAAGATTTCAGCATTTATATACTTGAAAACCAAAGATGCATTGCAGAGTATGAATTTTACTGTTCCTATACTGCTTGTAGTAAAAAGTTAGTCTTTGAAGTTAAAAACAGCTTTAGATTTAAAGAAATAATATACCTGAAAAGGGAGGTGCAAAGAAAAAAGACATTGGATTAAGTATTGTTTTGTTAATGAAAAGAATGTAAGTTAAGCCAAATGTGGTTGCCTGCATAGTAAGGTACTGCTTAAAGTGAGTGGGAATGATAAAATAAAGTCTTAGCAGACTTTTATTTCAACGATTTCCAACTTTCAGAAGTTTTAATCTGGACGTTGCATGCACATACATAAACGATAGACTAATACCACAGAATTACTCTTAATTTATGAAAGGAGCAATACTTTGATGCTGGAAGTCTGTCAGCATACGATCCCTAGGCTAACTACTTGATCATTAGTTAAAGTAGGGGTTCATTAAAATAACATGGGCTCATCTGGTTTTAAAGGCAGCCTCTCAGTCAGTAGGCGATGGTCCAAAACTAATAAGGTTGCAGTGCAGACTTTCTATGGCAATGGCACATAGATTACTACATAAAGCTGGCTGATGGGAAGGCTTCCGTTGGATTGCGTGCTCAGTATTGGACCAGATTTTTCAATTTTTAGTCATCTGTAGCAACGCCTGCTCTTCTTATAGTCGGTTGAACTACCTGCGTGACTGAAAGAAGGTGCAAGGTTGGGTCTTTGTATGACTGCAGCTCCTTGTTGTAATTACTTTACTCTATAATAATTGTATTCTTCTAGTTGAAGTATCATAATTACAAAGTGGATGATGGGCTTCGGTTGTGTAAGGAAAATCCTTACATTTAAGCCCCACACTATCCTTAGCATAAACAGCTCTTTTTTTTTTTTTTTCAGGTAGAACTTTTACTTTCAGGTTATTTCTGGAAAACCCGTACTGCTAATTATGTAAATTACAAGAAACGAAAAAAGAGAACAAAAGAGTGGGGCATCTTATTTTAGGCTTCAGCAAATGCAAAGTCATATGTGGCCATTACAGCTATCTAGAATATGTACCTGCATTGTTCTGCTACTGCTTTTGTTACCAGTAAAACTTAAACTGGGCATTTCTCGCCGGCTTTGTATGTTAGATTGCCAAATGTGGGAACCGGGAAGTTTTTCCAGTAGCAGGGTCAGCTTGTGCCCCCTGGAGAGTCCCTCCCTGCAGGGCTCCTTCCTTGCATACACAGAAGTTTCTTGCTGAAAGAAAATGTAGGGCTTTCTTTTTTTGGTCTGTTTGTTTTTATGCTGTTGTGTAGGCAAGCTTGCGTCTTCTTAGGGCAATCCTCTACAAGAGCAGCAAGTTTTTGTACCTGCACCTTTTGCCTGTTCAGGCAGTAAGAAGCTCTCCTTGAATGGAGGAAAGGCAGATTTCAGATGTGCCTGCCGATCAGAGAGAGAGGAGAGAGAGGAGAATGGAAGAAGTGGTGTTTGAGTGAATGAACAAACTTTCAAGCTGACTCAGTGATACACGTACAGGGTACGCTGTAAGGATTAGTCACCAGCTTACGGTAAATCTGTATGGTGCTTGCTGGGGATGTGTCTCTGTCGAGCTGCACTTAGCGAGCTTGATAGACTGAGAATGCAGGTAAATGTTATTTCCACAGTATTTTCCCAGTGAACAACAACAACAAAAGCCAGTGAAACTCAAAGACTTGTAAATTACTAAGCTAAAGGCAAAAAAAATCTTTTGGTTATCTCATGGTGCTGCTATCTTCATCTGTTGAAACTAGTAGGAAAGTGAATAAATTATGCAACAACCTTTTTTTTACTATTTAGAAACCTGTGCTTACATGTTATTAGTACTGTTCTACCCTGTTCTGCGCGGGTTGGTTTTAGCTGGGGTTGTTTTTCTTTCAGTAGGTAGGTTTCAAGCTGCATTTGTGTAAAACACCGATTTACATGACGGCAACAGAATAACAATTACAGGGAAGGATATTCATCTGTTGAAAACACTATTTTCATTTGCCAAACAGAAATTTCAGGAAAATTACCCTCCAGGTTGAATTTTCTCATAAATGTTCTCAAGTTCTGAAATTATTTACTGGTGTAATAGGTAAGCACAGCACTTAGAGCAGAGTTCCTAGTAAGAAGTTACTTTTTTGAGGGGGGAAAAGGTGGGGGTTTTATTTTAAAAAGGTTATTATTTTTAAAAAGTGGTAAAATCATTCTGCAGCATTTCTTGAGTTATCCAGATTGACTAAGTTTATTTTTTTTTGTACTTTCAGATTGTTCTTTCAGCAGTTTCTTCTCTGTCTGGCTGAAGGTTTTTTTTTTTCTTTTGATAATTTAGCTGAGCATCTTTCATAATTCTAAGATGCCCTTTCTCTCTGATCTTCTGACCTGTTTTGCTTGGCTTATTTAATCTGTCCTTAGAGAATAGTTAATTCCAGCCATAATCGTACCAAAAAATCCTTTAGAGCTGTTAGAGCAAGACTTTTTTTTTTTTTGATACTTTGTTTAAAATTACTTCCTCCAAAATAAAAAAAAACCCAAGCCAAACATCTTGTTGGAGAGTGAGAACCAGACTGCGCTGGCACTGCTGGGTGGGACGGCGCTGAGGGTGCGTGCCTGTACAAGTGGTTTGGCTCACTGCTCTCCCAGCGAGCTGATCCTGTTGAAGGCTTCGAGTCCTCTGAACAGCAGGAGTGAAGGCTGAAAGCATTATTAAGTTTTGGGGTTATCTCACACTGTTTATTTGAAATGGAAGCTAAGCAATTTATATATCTCTGTATCTTGGATCTGAAAAAAAAAGATTTTTTTAAAAATTTTTTTTCACTAGCCTGTGCGTGGAAATGACATCACGGCTTACATCAGCCATGCTAAATTCAGAGGTTTTTTCTCCTCCCTGTTGGGTTATTAACTGAGCATTAGCTCTGTGCTGCGAGTCTTCCTTTGCTGGCTGTGGCACATCGATAACTTCATCCTAAATGCTCTGAATTTTGTGCGATGAGGAGAAATGAAGATCTGGTGTAAAGCCTTTTGAAACTGGTGGAATGTAGCTCGTTTCCTTGCTGTGCGTGCAACCCCTAATGCTGCGTTGTTCCCAGGATCCCTGCTGCAGCGGAAGCAACCAAAGGACGGCACTGTGCCTTTTGGCACTTCTGGTGACCAGGTCAGGAGTTTGCTGTGGCCCATCTGTTGGGTAGGTTATGTCCCCTCAGCCCTGCAGGTCAAAACCTGCTCTTGTGAGACTGAGTAGGTTTTGAACTAAAGCTCTTATGTTGTGGCTGAATGTCCCATGTGCAAAGCTGAGCTCTGTGGCAGGGAATACAGAGCTCCTCATCTCTACCATAAATACCCAGGTTTTGGAGCTACCCTTCTGAGGTTGTTGTAGGGCTACAGCTGTGGCGAAATGTGAAATGGAGGCATGGGGGTTTCCTGTGAGAGCCCGAGGAACTGGGAGGAGGGAAACAGAAATCAAATTAAAGTTGACATTTTGAGAAGTTGATTGCTGTGTTTTTTAATCATAAAGCAATTTTTAAAGTAAGTCAGTTCCCAGAGGAAAAATAAATACATTAAGAAAAGGGAGAAATGTGATGTTGAATTTGTTCATTTGAGTGCAGCAGACTTGGTAGCATGCTGGTGGTGGTACCAATGTGCACAGAGACAAAGCAAAAGGACAACCATTATTCCGACTCTCCTGCTAAATTTCCAGCCATAATGTCCTATATGCAGAACATTTTAATTTATCTTTACTATTTTGAGAGGGCTGAGGCTGTGGGGATGGGACTTATCCCAATAACTTAAAGAAAACCCCCAAAAACACAGCGAAACAGACTCACCTGACACTTCAGTGGATGTGGAGAGATTTCCCTTCTTGTCATGGGTCTCATCAGCAGCCCTCTGCCCTGGGAGAAAGGCAGGGAGGCCTCCAGGCACCTCCAGCAGGAAGACTTGCAGTTTCAGGTTTGGATTGGGCTCATGGCGTGCGAAAGTTACGGATATCCAGTCACGCGCTTTGTATTTTTTACATCTTTCCTGGCTCAGCTCTTCTGTCATAGTGAAGAGCAAGAGGATGCAGGGAGATGGGCTGAGGGGCGTCCTGGGAGGGCACGTGTTGATGTAACCCTGTGTGTTTGAGCGGTCAGTGCCCACACACGCCACGGAGCTGGTGCAATTACTTGTCTCTTTTAGATCTTGCGAGGAGCCCTTCATTGCAGTTATTTGTATAGCCATATGCTATTTTTTTTTTCTTACATATGTTCTCTGATAATTGTCAGTAGCAGGTGCCTGCGAGCCAAGGCGGAGCGCTATTTAAAAATCAGATGCTTAATGGGATTAAGGAATTGTGTGAGCTAAGCACCAGCAAAAAGGCCAGGTTGAAAGCATTGGCCTCTGAAGGTTGTGTTCCTCGCAGAGCAACAGCATGGTTGGTAGCAGTGCTGGTCCTTCAGCTCCACCATCCACTTGTACAGATGTGATCTTCAAGTAGTCAGGAGGTCTGGTTTCGGGTCTGTATATGTGGTTTGGCTAAATCAGGGAAAACACAAAGTCCCTTCTGATGTGTGTAGCAGCCCCCAGGAACAGAACTGGGTGTGCGTTGCACCCCTGCTTGGTGACTTAGGTGGTATGGGGTTGGCTGGAGATGTGACATGAAAACTCTAGTCTGGCAGACTCCCACTCTTTGAACCCACCTTTCCCCCTGTGTTTGTCAAGCATCCCGAGCTGTTCAGGTTGCATAACTGGTTGCTCTGACTTTGCATGTGTGTGCATTGGGTCCCCATGGATCACTGCTGTGATAGTAATTGCTGATATTGCGTCTCCTTCCATCATCTGAGAAGCAACCACCAAGGAGGAGGATCTGGGGGGACTTGTAGTCGCTCTGGACTTGGAATGATGCAGCTGTGTCCACTGAAAATCATTTTGGGGCATTGCATGACCAGAATCCCCCCGTATGCATGATATTGCTGTCACATCATCTTCACATCTCCACAGATAGCTCTCTGAATTACCACTCCTTCTGTGTTTCGGTTGGGGGGAACTTAGAGCCGGGTGTAACAGATGTCTAGGTGACCAAGAAGTCAGAAGTATCATGTATTTCAAAGTGTCAGGAAAGACATAATGCCCCTAACATTCTTTTGTGGGGGGGTTGTTGGTTTGGGTTTTTTTTTTTCCTTCATTTCTGGTGAAGAACTAGTAAAATATAGAGCACATATGGAAATGGCAGACGTTGTTGGGTTTTTGAATTTTTTTTTGTTGTCCTTGTTTCTAAAATTAAGCACACAGGAGTTTGTGAGATCTTGCAAAGAATTTAAATCATATTGCACAGTCATGTGTTCAAGGAATCTTTTTAATCTAGTCACATATATAGTGAACAGATCCAGATTTTAAAAAATACATTGCAGTAAGGAGAGATAAAACAAACGGGATGAAGACGAAAAACTGCTAAATATTTTTGATTGTACTTACTTAGTTTAGTTTGCTGCCAGTTGTCTGTTTCCTTTTTGTTTGGTTGTCCTTCATGTTCTTCCTATGTAAGAAAGAAACTTGTGGTATGAGCTGTTCTGCTTATCCCTTGCATAATGTTGGCGGCTGAGAATTGGATCACACGACTAAAGTAGGTCTGTCTCTGTGTCAGAAAACTAACAGTTTCGCCTTCCTGTGGGTGGGCATCCATGCACAGGGGTAGTAAGTTTTTATTCTGCCATGGTGTGTTTCTGTAGTATGTTTCTGAGCTGGACTGTAGGAGGAGGAGTGATCTCACAGCTTGACCACAAGTGCACTTGGCAGTGCTCACATGGGCAGAGCTGGTTGCAGAATTTGGGTCAGCGGGACAGTATCCTGGTGAGCTGTCTGGCACAGGACCCTCTAGGACCGACTAACTGTATTCATTTACCCTAATTCTTCCTATATGTACCATAAAAAACTTTCTTGAATGTTTTTACTTCTGTTTTTACTTTACTGCAGAACGTTGACCTTGGATTACTACAAAGCCTTGGAAATAATTTTGATGGCATGTCCTACACCACTTCAGAGCACAAGCTACTCAGGTCAGACACGCTGAAGTCAAGTCTAGGCTTTGTAACTGAATGAGATGTACAGCACGTCATACAACCGTACATGACATTGTTTTACTTGTTTCTCCTTTAAATGTACTCTTTAAATGTAAATTTAATGAGTAAGTCTTAGGAGATACATACATATACACACATGCACAAGGCAGAGCTGAAAGCAGTGAACACAGGCATACATGCATTGTGTTGCAGTTGTTTTCTCTTGGGGGCTTTGTTATTGTTGTCCCTTTCACAAACCGTGAACCTGTAATTTTTCATGTGCTGTTCTTTGGCCCTCTCTGCCAGAGAGGCTCAATCTATCATGTTAAAAGAAATCAATAAAAAGTCTAGAGGTTTATTTATAAAGTAGAGCATGGAGAGAGGGTGCAAAAATTCCATTAAAATGGCAGTTTAGCACTAGCTACATCTCTTTGGGACTAAACTCCAATATTTTAAACTATTAAAATTGTTACAAGAGTGCTTTTAAAGTGCCACAAATCACAGTAAAGCTTTCTAACTGAAACTTGCCTTTATATAGTGCACTAGAATTTAGCTTATATATGTTTTTGGAGTGTCTGATGCTGCCCTCAAACACCATTTTAGCATCCATTTTAGAGCTTTATTATAGTTAATAATCTTACAGGTTTATCCTCAAGGGAAAATATGTGAATGTAAGAAGTCAGAATTTATTTTCCTTCAGAAATGTGAGTGTATGTATGTCTTTGTGCAGATGCAGCTCTGAGCAAATTAATTATTTCTGAGAAGTCTATAGGCTTCTAATGTAATTCATGAGGATTGCCTGGCTTGGCACATGTTACTTGGTGACAGGAACTTAGAAATTCAGGCAGCTCTGGGCTATTTTACGACGTAGCAGTTTTCACCAGTGATGTGATGGTCATCTACTCCATGTTTTCTATCCAGAGAAATAAATGTGTCCGTCTGCTCATAAATATGATGCTGGAGAGTTTATGGGATAGTATCTGTGTTGAACCTCTCAAATATCAGAAGCAGTGTATCTGAAGTGTAAGCTTTGCCTCCACTCAGCATGTTTTTGAATTTTTTTAATAGCTGAAGAAGATTGATCTTGAAACTGTTGAGTTTAAAATACAAATGGTACTGTATAGTTTTGTGTTGTATCTTCTTCTGTACTGGGATAAAATTGTTTCTAGTGGAAATGCCCTTTATTTACTTCCAAAAATACCCAGAAAAAAATGGTGAACTCTTATTTGGGCCAAAAGTAGGCTTCTCCTTCTCCAGGAGACAGTGCAGACTGTTGGAGAGCATGGCTCTTGGTAGGCGCTGTGGGAGCAGGCTACATAAATGAACATGGCAGAAGGCAAATGAGAAACTCCAACTCGCCAAACATTTGTGTGTGGTAAAAATATGCACCCTGTCACACAGTCATGTCCATACATACAGCTCAATAACCCAATTCATTGTTCCTGCATTGTTCATCAATTTTTCCTTTTCTTACTGACCTATGGTCTAGTTCCAGCTTACTCCTTGCTGTTGATTGTGAACATTTTCCTCTTTGCTTGCTATATGGAGTAAAGTAATGATCCCAGCAAGCTTAAAAAAAAGCAAAGCTATTAACACTGCCCTTTCACTGTTAATTAACATCTGAAGTTTCAAAAAAAGGGCTCTAACCTGTGTAGTTTCTGTGTGGTGGAGATGCTAAAGGGAAAGCATTAAAGCTTACTTTTCTAAGCAGACAGCTAAAATCATTTCTGTAAGGTGCCTCTCAGTGTGGAAAAGGAAAGCCTCTAGTTGTGTTGCACAGCTCTGAGCAGAAGTGACAGTTAGCTTCTCTGCTTTTGAAAGAAATAAGCAAGTGATGTAAATGAGGATAAAGTAGAAGAGCATCATTCAGGAAAATGGAGTTTGCTATGAAGTCTGAAGTCAGCAGCCCACTGAAACTGGGATTGCAGGTGGGTTAATTAGGTTTGGCCAAATTGTGTTTGCTGCCAGCTAGGGTTGGCTGCTCTTCTGGTGGGGGGGCTCCTTCTTCTTCCACCTCCTGGGCTTGCTCAGGCCTGTTGGCTCCCCTCACCTTTTGGTGCTGGGCAGTGCTACTGTACCCAGACCTGTGCAAAACACCCGTGATGTAATAGGGGAGTCTAGTGAGAGGTGTGGGAAGAGGCAAGTGAGAGAAGGCAACACAGCCCAAAGCATTAGGCTGCAGCCTTTGGAAGGCATTTGTGAGGTCAGGGTGCTGCGGCGGTGTGGAGGCTGCCTGAGATCATTTAGGAGGTATGATGTCCTTGAAGATAAATGAGGGTCTTCTCCTTTCACCATGCCGTGCTCACAGAGCTCTTGTGGCTGTGACTCCCTGACTGTGTCCCTGTTGGCAGAGCAGCCGGTCGTCAAGCTTTGAACATCCTGTAGTTCGGGCCACTGGTTTCCATTTCTCCGCCTTCCTCCCAGTGGTGGACATGTTCTTAGCGTAGCAGGATGTTTGTCTCCTTGCCTGCAACATTGACCTTTTGCAGACCGTAGTAAAAAAATCTTGATGGAGCATTGGTGGTTGTTGGTGCTGTCCTTGAGGAGAATGGGCCTGCAAGGTGCACACCGAGCTGGCTGTGAGCAGCTGGCACACACTTCGTGTAACAGGTTAAATCTGTTGGATTGGATTGCTTCTGCTTCTAAAATTTCCTTGGGAAGAGCATTGCTTTTAGCCAACTGCTTGTGGAGTGAGTCTGGTGATACACTGGCATCTGGGTCACAGTCTTTGTGCTGGGGTTGCTTGGGGCATCAGCCAGCTCCTAAAGAAAGCCCCCAGTCCTCCTAGCAAGTTTTTCCTATTAGGGCAATTTGGGGCACGGTGATGCCCTACTTTCCCCATAGGGGGAAGCCATTTTTGTGGGTTTGCCGTAGTGAGGAGGTGGTGTGTTTTAAGATGTTTTGATGACCTTGCTGAGTTAAACAGCTATTGTGTAGCTGCTGGTGGCTGGAAAGGATTGTCCGCCTGCAAGCCTGATTCTTTACAGGTTTAAGGTCTGATTGTCATAAGAACAGCTCTCTGAGACACTTAAGTCACTATTTAACCAAACTGGCAAAACCACATGTCTTTGGCTTCAAGGAGTTGTCCCCACCGGGTCTGTTGGTCTTACCCTTTCTCAAGGTGGTGTGTGAATACCTGCACTGGCCCTCTCCTGTGCTTGGGGCTGGGCTCACAGTAAGGGAGGGAGGACTCTCTCAGCTTTTCTAATGCTAATGGCAGAAGGGAGGAAGTGGTAGATACCAATCTTGCCCTCTCACACAGCCTTCCACACGCATCTTGCTGGTGGCCACCCAAACTGTCCCCTAGAGATGCTACCCTACCATGACTAATTTCCTGACTTTTAATTTGAAAATGCAATTATCAAAGTTGGGCAAAGTTCCAGCTTTTGTTGTAAGTGAAAACCTAGAAAGCATACTTCTGGGAAGAGGTGTTGGAGATCGGTTGGGTTTTGGGTATTTCTGATCATTGGAAGACAGGAAGGGGATTAGTCAGTGTTGAGGATTTGAATAATTTAATTGGTGTACCTTGATTTCAAAATCAAGACTAAGTGCATTGGAAGTAGTAGATGGAAACTCCGTCAGGTACAAAGACTAATCAAGGCTGTGATTGTTAAAGATTTATACTGTCACTTGTAATGCCATAAAAGCTGAATCTGATTGGTGAGGTAATCAGCCTGTGTAATAAATAGGTTATCGTTCTCCTGTTGTTTATACAAATACTTTTGTTTGTAGTATTTTGTGGAGAGCAGTATTTAACTGACCGTACATGTTAGACGTAACTGTTAGTTAAACTTCCTTGGGAGGTATTTTAACTAGTAGATGTACAAGCACGTGAATCTAGTAAATTCTTTATGCATAGTTTTCCCAGCTATAAAAATGTTCCAGTTAAGGGAAATAACTTTTGTTAGTAAATAAATATTGCTCTTAAAGAGAAGATTTCGTGTTTTCTTGTGTGTTTTTCCTTTGGGATATGTGTGTGTGTATTAAAGAAGAGTGCTAAGTGAATAAAAATCCTTGCTTGAAGTATTGGTGAGTTGGTAATGCAAGGTCAGATATTTGTATTACTTATATGGCCACTTGTTTAAAAACAAACAAGTTCTAATATGTATTTCATGTATATATACAACTACAGATGTTGTGAAATACAAAGCACAGAGTAGAATAATAAAAGTAAACTTTAAATGTAGATGCACTGAATTAACCGAAATGCCTGGGGAAGCAAATTTAGAAAAACGGGTATTGAGATGGCTCCTTTCTTTATTTGAGCAATGCAAATGTCAGAAATTGTCTAGAAGGAAATTTTTATGGCTTGTTACAGTTTCAATATCTGAAAACGTTTTTACCAGATTTTGCACTTCTTGGTGGAGCTATAAATAAATGCAGAATAATTTTGCTGGGCTTCATGGAGTTTTTGCAGATCAGTATCAGCCCAACAGCTCTGAGAGTCTGGCCTCACTTCCTCCTTGGCTGGAAGAGCCAACCCAGTTCTTAAAAACTGTGGCAAAACTAGCTGGGCATTAATCTTAGATAAATTGGTTAATTGGAGGCTTTTTTGTTTTGTTTTTAATTACAAGATATCTTTTTCAGATAGACAGTTTCCTGGGAATGCTGGGAGAAATGGTTAACTTAGCAGTTTCCCATTACCAGTCTTAGTCCCAGCATTTGAAAAAGCAAAATACAACACCCCCCCGGCCCCAGCCTCTCAGAAGCCCACCAGACAGACAGCCTTCGCTCTCCAGGGGCCACTCCAGCCTGAGCACCCCTGAGAGAAATGTTGAGCACAGAAAACTTAGCAGTTTGGTAAATGAAGTAAAGGGGAAAGTAAAGTTCTTGCTGTTTCAGTGTGGAAATCAAGAGAGAAATAACAGGGTTGGCTGTATGTTAGCCTAAAAATCAAGGTTAGGAAGTTCCTTGGATAGTATGAACTCAGCTTTTTTGCAGGGAACTGCTTTTAGTTTGCTTGGCTCTTTAGGAATTGGTTGATAAATTTTAATTTTAGCAGAAAATGAGTCAGTCGGTTACCTAAAATAATGTTTTTGTTAATGCCTTGCCCCAGTGTAAAACATTTGCAGTTTAAAAAGAAACAAACCCACTTTTTTTCTGGATTTCTTCTGTCTTTAAAATTGTCTCTATGATCTGACAGCAAGCTGTGAAACGGTTGTGACACTCACTATCTTGACTTAAGCCCTGTATCAAGACTTCACTCCAGGGAGTGCAATCATGCGATAAGCAGAGTAGTCAAACACGTCTTAATTGCTGCATACCCCATTTAGTTGCTTTCTGGGGCCTTCTCATGGGGTTTGCAGGATCAGGACCATGAATTAGCTTCTCCATACACTGCTTGTGACCCTTGACTGAATAGGGTAAAGAAAAAAAAAAGATAGCATGTGTACTCATAGAGACATGGCAAATAAGAGGACAGTTCACCTTTTATTTGAGCTTCTGGAAGTGCAATTTTTGTTGAATTGCTGTTAAGGGAGGCTTGGTGAGATGTAAAATGGGCTTGTCTTGCCTTCCTCCGGTGATCCCAGCACTGAAGTGCTGTGGTGCCTGTCCTGTGTTTCTTGGGTTAAGAAAAGTGAAGTGAGGCAGCAGGAAGCAAGGATGTAAACTTCTCAGAAGCAGCAGGAAAATAATGACATCACTGTTTTTTCCAAACTTTGAGCAGTCTTAAAGTTCTAGAGCCGTTTTCATCGTATCTATTTCATGAGGAAAAATGTGTATTTTTCATAGTGCTTGATGTGATCATATTCTTAACTTTTTACAGTGGTGGCATTTACAGACATGGCAACTGCTTTGAAATAGTGTTTCTTTTATTACAGACCTGATTAGTTGGGAGGGAATGGGAATTAGAAATTTTTATAACAAGTACTGGCAGTATCTCACGCCCCTCCCTTTAAATATCTTCCGCTTTTATTTCTTTTTATTTGAAGTCATTATGTGAGGTGCATGTTATCCACTGAAATAGAAGTACATGAGGCAGTTGGAATTCAGCATTTTTGTGAAGTAATCTGTTTCAGCAAAAAAAGAGCTGTGAAACTTTTAATAAAATGTAAAGAAAGAAGTTATGAAAGTTTCTGACTCTGGAAACCCACTTTTTTCTTCTGAAAGTTTTACTTGTTGATGTAATTCTTTAAGGAGGTTGTACTGCTTTTGAAAAAAATGATGCTGCATGAATATCATGGGATAATACAGAAGACTTTGTAGGATGTTCACTGACCTACCTAAGAAACCCAAGAGAGATAATTACAACCCTTGGTAGTCTACATGTAAATGCACTTTTCAAACGATTTTCCATGCAAAAAATGCAAACCACTTACATTTTGGAATCTGTATGTATGTGGAAAATGGACTGTAAAAGAGGTGCCTATTTCAGGCAATTTTTGATGAGTTCCAGATTAAAAAAAAAATAAAATTATGGCATATTAAATTATTAGGCATCTTTACAAGGGTGTAAGGAAGATTTATGGTGCAATGAAATATAGCTGCAACCTAATTTAGGACTTGACAAATCTGGTTTTATAGGATTGAATTAAAAGGGATACCTCATTACTTGTGGAGAAAACTTTTTTATTGTTATTTTTGGCATCCTGGTCTCCTCTTTGGTTGGGCTGTGCTCTGTAGAAGCTGCTTTGGGCAAGATGTCTCAGCTGATCCTTTTTCAAGGGAGCTGTGCGGGATGAAGTCATAATTAAGGATCACATCCTGGCAAGCCTTTCTTATTATGTGTGGTCGCTGATTTCACGTTAAATGCTTGCAGTCCTCGTTGCTCCGCTCAGTCAGAAATGTAGTTCTTAAAAGCATGGAATTGTCCTTTATTGTTATATAAAGATATATATATATAAATATATATATCTATATTGTTATATAGATATTCCTTACTGATAGTAAATATCAGATGCTGTATATACAGTATATAAATAGAAAATTTAGCTACACCAAAATTATGTGTGTGCTGCCTTTTTTTTAATCCTTTTTTTTGTTCCTTTTTTCTGCATGCAGGCCTCTTGATTGCACAAGGGCATGCTTTTAGCTTAAAGCAAGAGGCAATTTATGTGGAGTATGACCTGGCATTATGGCTTGCAGCAGTAAATGGCGAACATAAAAAAAAAATGCCATCATTTTTTCAGTTTGGGAAATCTGTAAAAAATTTGGGGTAGCAAATACTTTGATCCTCTTGAGACTGCTGACAGTATTCTTACATTGCTGTTTACAGGTTCTCAGTTGAGAAAAAACCTGGAAACTAAGTTTGTGCATTCAGCTAAACTGAAGAGCAAATTTGACCTGGAAATGGTATTTCTTCATAGGGTAATACAAAGTTTCTTGTGTTCAGTGTTTCTCCAGCTGCACTGACATGCGGAGTGATTGATCTTAAGCAAATTGCACACATGTGTAACTACAGCCATCTATGTGCACATATATGAGCATGTGACAAAGGAGCACGAAACCACAGGCTTTGAGTTCAGACGCTAAATCTTTCGGGGACCTTTTCTCCTCATTTCTGTGAGAAAGAAGTCTCAGCTTCTCCCGATGCTGTCTGTGTTACCTGACCCTGTCGCTCCACAAGTGTGCTTTCTGAGGTGGTGTGCCTACCACACGGGAGGAGTAGGGCATTGCTGGATGGCTTATGTGGTCAGGTATAAGTAGCGGAGGAAGTGTTTACATTTAGGAGACTCTCAGATTGAATACTTAAATGGCTTACTGGTAAGCACAGCTTCAAAAGTTTAAGGAGAGTCGCAGTTTGGTGTGTGTTGAATGTGCACTATGTTATGCACTTAGCTTCAACTATAAACCATTTGCTGAGTTTTAGTGACTCTGATGTTTAGTCTTTGCCCCCCCCTGTTTAGACATTAGTAGCCAAGTGTTTTGCCTCTGTATGTAGCCTTAAGTTGCACTTTTTTCTGATGTAGTCATCAGATCAAATTATTTATAAAATGAGGACATCCTTTTGGACTTCATGTGTAAACAGTCTTAAATATGTACACAGGCGGAGAGATTCTTCTCTGTTTATCCACAGTTGAAGGCTAAACATTAATAAATGCTAACATTAAATAGTGGATTTTCTTCCCTCCTCGTTCTTCGCTCAAGTTTTCCCTTTAAAGGTTCAGATGCCTTCTCTAGATTATCCAAAGAACTTTCCCCTTGCCCTTGATCAAGGTACTGACTGCAGTATGTATCTGCTACAATGATTATTGTGAACTAGAGTAAGCAAATGGTTCCTCTGGAGTGGTTCCTGCTGGACAGGTATTAGTGTAATCAAAACCACGTCTGCAGTGCTGGCACATGTGTTTGAGGGTAGGATCTACTGTCTTCAGGCAATATGGTGACTCCAGGACTCTTAACTCTGGAATTACCAATGAGAACTGGAAACATGCCACCAGCTCACCAGAGTACCATTTAAAATTTCCTTGGAGCCAAGTTGGTCTTGAGCTTGGCTTATTTCTAAGACACTTCTACAGGCAACAAATCTGTAGTGTGGATTTGGGGTTGGTGGGCAGGGATTCCCAGTAAAGATCAGAGGTGACCGATGATGTCTCAAAGTGCTGCAGCAGAGAGACTCTCCTTTTGCTCTCGCTGCTGTGTCTTTTTGAAAATGATGTGCTGGAGACCTGGGAGGTGCCCATCCAAGAGGCTGCCTTCAGCTGGAAGGGGAAATGGAAAAGCGAGCTGTAAAACGGGGTTTGAGAAACGTGCATCTTGCACAGGTTTTAAAGGTACCTACTGCTGCCTACTGCTGGTAACTTCATTTGTGTGTTTATTTCAGCTTTCTGGTCTTTGTGTTTTGCCTATTTTAACAAAACTTCAAACATCCTTTTAGCCAATGACAGCAAGGTTTGCAAATCAAAACCAAATCTGAGCATAGCACTACACTTGAGTGAGCTGTGCTAATCTAAGACAAGCTTCTGTTTCCTGCTTGGAGCTTCTCCCTCATGCTCTCGTTTGGCACATGTACAGCACTGTGTGCTGACAGGCACCTTTGAGGCACAGATCAGTTAAAGAAGTGTCTGTGGTCGCAACTGCTCCAAGCTTGGTATTTCATGTGCTTACTGGCTACCTACTTGTGGTTAGGAAGTAGGTGTTTGGAGTCATGTAGGCTAGAGAGAAGTCCTACATTTGTGAATTAACATCCATAATGGAGTGGTGCCAGGTCCTTTTGGTGTTCTAATGATCAGACAAAAAGCTTAATCTGCCAATGAAAGTATTTCCCATAAGAAGAGTGCAAGCGGCGTGTGAGCAGAATATTTTAGGTAGCGAATATGTTGAACTGATAGAGTCCCGCATAGCCCAGCGCTGCGGTTTGCATAAAAGCAGCCCCTTAAAGACCCTGTGGTCTCATGTTCTATCAGCAACTCTATGACTGACTTTCACTTTCCCTACAGTAAGAGAAGAGATAGAGAAGAGAATCTGCCATCAGTTTTCTCTCCTTGCATTTTTCCAGACAGTTTGGCCTCAACAAATTGTACAGCCTCCCTCTTGTCTGCGTGGGAGAGTACAGACTGCTGCTGGCGGCAAGGAGGAGAGATTAACATTCATCTGTTCTCTCCTCGCTCGCTTTTCCATCCCGTGGGCATGGGAGACTTATGAATGTTCCGCTCCTTTGGGTGCATTTCTACTCACTGCCCTGATGGGAAGACCACAGAGACACCGGTAAGGTTGTGCAAGTTTCACATTGCTGATTAAATAGGCATATGAGGAAGTCAGATGCAGTGGCTCCCTAGAAGAGGTCAGAGAGGAAGATGGAAGGACTGGTGTAAGCCTTAGGTTGCTCGCTTACTCAGAGATCTCCTTTTCCACTGTCCGTGCACACTGAGGGCTTCGTGCAAAGTCTGCCTTCTCACTGGGGTCTTCCATGAAAAGTGTGTTTTGACACACTTTGAAAAGTCTGTTCCAGGCAGAGATACTTACTTCTTTGATCTTTACTCTCTGTTTTAATGTTGCATATATAGGCAGAAAATCAGATGGGGAATATGGGGAAAGAAATGATGGGGGGTTTTTGTTTATTTTTGGGGTTTTTTTAAGGAAATTATTTTCTGGTGTGGAAGCTGAAGTTGATACTGTATAAACATCTACAGTATCAGTACATAGCAGTGGTTGGTAACACTCAAATGTAAGATGAGGAGTTTTACTTTCACTTTATGGCATTGTCAGGGGCAAGGAAGGGTTTTGCAAACACATCTTTCTGAATGACCCTGCTGCAAGGGGAGCTCTCAGCTGGCATTGTCCTTTGGTACCCATTTACCCTACCTAGGAGTCGGGTACCATGGTGGGTGCACACCATGAGGGGTGATGTATGTGCTTGCTCCTGCTTCCTTCTGCACGACACCAGCCTGCCTGTGCAGGAACAGCAATGGCCTCGTTGTCCCCAGCATCTCCTGCTACTGCCAAATTAAAGGGTCTCTCTCAAGTAAGAGCCAGATATTCTTTCCCCTAGTCAGCATTTGCTAATTTAGGACTGTGGAAGGTTTGTTCTTGATGAAATGCAGTTGGGAGGTCTTGCTCCTTCTTCAGTTAGTTTCCTGCAGGAAAGAGGGCAGTAGGCCTCTTCCCATCGTTCCCAGTGCTAGCCACTGCCTAGTGGGATGTGATGAGCCGAATGCCACCGCCACGGTGGCCTGGAGGTGATGGAGCTGCCAGTGTGGACGGTGGTTGTGAGAATCACAGAATCTGGGGAGCCTTTAGAGCGGGCAACCAGCATCTGGCATGAGGTGGTGGAAGAGTATAAATGTGGTAATTTTTGAAAGATATAGTGAGGATTTTACCTGTGGTAGCATGTGTGTTGCTTACAGTAGCAGGGAGTTTCTACAGAACTTGTTTGAACTTCGGAAGGATGTTGCTAACAGGCATCAAGTGTGGTGAGGTCAGTACAAGAGGAACAAAACCTCCCATTCAGATAAAAGCAGGGAAAGGGAAACACTGCCACGTGTGGGACTGGTTCAGGCTAAACTGGTCTGTGCAGTAGTTTCTGCAGCTCTCCAGAAACACACTATGGGTTTGAGCTTCCCAGCTCAGACAGGTCTACGTTCATGTTCCAGGCTTTGGGAAAGCAGGAACGTCACCATCTGTGTCCTACTTCATTTGAAAAAGAAAATTTAAAAAAATCTTGAATGCCAGCCAACTGCTGATACCGCATCCAAACTTTATCCCCATATCTGGGGGCAGAGGAGGAAGATGGTTTCTTTCAGGAGAGGCACTGTTCAAAGAGGAAGAGCTGCCTGTACCTGGGGTGCTCCTGGATCCAGAAACCATCAGACGAGCACATGCGGGATAGCTTGGTGTCTCAGTCCAGCCACTTTCTATAGTCCCAGAACAGTCTGGCCTAGAGAGAGTGAATCCAAGTCCCATCCTGCTGACAAGAGTCTGCAACACTTGGTTTATGGATTATTAAGAGGAGGTTTGAGCATTTCTGTGAAGTGGGTGCGCAGTGATGGGTGGTTAAGAGCCACCATATTGATGTTTGACACAAAAAGATAAGTCACTTTTCCCTTGTAGCCCGGTCATTGGGCATAATGTTGTTTCAGAAATACATTGGGCTGTGATTTTCTACAAGCTGGCTGTGAAAATAGGCCCACAGTCTCGATGGGAACTAACACGGGCCCTTGGCTGGACACAGGACAAGAGCAGACTTGCTTCCCTTAAATTCTTATAACAGATCTCCCCCAGCCAATGCCCACTGAGTTTTGATTCAGTTATGAAGGTGCTTTTTCTGAAGTCAGCATGTTGGTTTTTTATGTTGTATTTCTCTTCTCTGTATTACGGCAGTTGAGGGCTGCTTCTGTCTTGATAGCTCTGTGTGAATGTGAACACAAGTAAGGCAGTAGAGAGTTAAAAAAAATCCATTAATTAAAATATTTACATTGGAAGCTGCAAAACATTTACTCTTTGAGTAAAACAAACTTCCCCATTGTTCTTGTATGATTGCTACAGTTGCTCTGAAAATAGCCAGGAAGAGGTTGTGCTCTGAGGAATTTTACTGGGTTGGCAGGGGAATAGGAGGGTAGGGATACTTAAGTGGGCTCTTGGTCAGTGGCTCTCTTTTGTTCAAATCTTTCTGTAACATGGACAGAAGGTATTTTCTTCCTAAGGAAAAAAACCAAAAAACTAACCAAACAAATTTAAAAAAAAAAAACAAACCCCATAGCGGTGTAACTGTGTTGTCATATTATTCTGGTAATGCCAAAAAAATTAATGATCATCAGTAGAGTCTGAGAAAGTGGTATTCACAGGATGAATGGTTTATTTTTTAGCACTTAGTGTGTACTAGTGTACACTTAGGGGAAAAAGGAAGCACCCCAGAGCTGGCAGTTTGGACCCTGGCTGGGGACCCACATGCTGCCATCCCCATTTTGCCAGTGGGGAAATGGCAGTGCAGCGTGGTGAAGGATGTCACCTCTCTGTGGCACTGAGCACCTGTGGGTACCTGCTGGGGTCTGTTGGCATCATGGCTGCTCGGTGTTCGAAGAAAACCAAGGGAGGGTGCAGCTGGTTTTGTACTTTTAGGCACAGGGATATACCTTTAGTAGCATCGCTACAGGAAAGGTAGGCAGACATGAAAATGGTTTGTTTCAAATCCTTTCATTCCTGCTCTATCTCCCCCCAGATAACTGGATTGAAAAATTAAGCATTGGTTGGTTGTTTTTTTTAATAATATTCTCTTGTGTGCCATTTCACCATTGCACATTTCTGACCTTTTCCAGCCTGGCACTGGACTCAGCGGCTTCTGGGCTTCGTGGGCAGGACGCTGAAAGGGCTGAAAGAGTGTGTGAAGGGGTTGGTTTGGTTGGTTTTTTAGGTCCTTGACCCACACTTCTCACTCTAGGCAGACTCTTAGAGCTTTTCAGGTTGCCACATGGGAGGTCTCTCTTCTGCCCTAGTGACTCATGGGCTGGTTGGATTGCAGGTCATATCGTCTTTTCTTAATAGTGCTGTGGCAAGGTGTTTGTTCAAGCCTGAGTCCATCCGGACTGTAAATTTTATTGACAATTTTAAGGTTGTGAATTTGTTGATTAGGTGTGTGGTATTCTTCCGCCTGATCCCAAGTATGCCAGACTGTGTCATGCTTACCTTTATTATAAAAACACCTTGGTTGCTTTGAGACGTTGGTCTGTAAAGGAGTTAGGAAATTAAATATACTTTTTCGGGGTTGGCATCATTTAAACTTGAGCATGAGAGTTTTGTTCCATCCATTTCGTGTATGCTTTACTGTTTTTAAGAGAGGCTGCATGCTGACAGTTTCTTGGCCTGGCGATAAAAAGTTCTGCTTACCCGGGTTTGATAGTCTGATGGAAAATTGTCTCCACGATGTATAACACCGCTGGGATTTTTTCTAGCCATTACCATTGGTCTCATTTTACAACCGTTCACATTATGTAATTTGATGCTCATTTAATTTAATGAGAGGATGCTGCAGACTTACTTACGGCTCTGCAGGACAACCTGTATGCTTTGGCCACCTCTGTTAGCCCTGCCAAGGGAGGAAGAGCGTGTTTCTTACAGGACATGTTACAACATCTTTAATACCTTTATTATCCACGCTTCCCAGATTGCCGCAAATGGGAGAGCAACTTGCCTGGGGTGTAGATTATGCTGGAATGGCAGGAGAAGTTTAACTTTTTTTTCCTTGAACTGACTATTAGACTTTTGTTGTAGGGTTATCAGGAGGTATTAATGGGCTTTTCCTTTTGTTGCAGATGGAATTTCATGACTTGCTGTATTTTGAATAGGACGAGGAGATGTGTCTGATAAGGTAAGAGAGAGGGTAAGAGAAACATGTTCCTTCACAAAACTGTCACACTAGTTGGTTTTTTGGGTTGAGGATAATATTTTTTCCCTGGCAGAACCCTGCAGATAATTGTGATAATTATTTTTAAGTTAAATCTGCCTCTAAGCCTCGGAGCAGAGACCATCTCTATTCTATACAGCTTCTGACCCAGTCCTTTCTCCTGGTGAACTGAGGCACAAAGGCCAGAAGACAAAAACTTACGCCCTTTCAGGCATAGGGGTTGGCAAGATAGTCATGCTATTATTTTAGAGCTTTTTTTTTAAAGTAACAGAGGATGTAGAGAAGCTTTTCTTTAGTTCTGATATATTGCCTCCCACCACATCCCCACCCCAGATATTTAAAAGTTCAAAGGATCTTCAAACTGTTTTAACTTCTACACTTTAAAACTTGTTTTTCTTGTTGCAGTATTTTCAAATTTGGACTGTTTTTTATTAGGACAGAGTATATATGAATAGAAATGCTCTAGATTTGAATTTGAAAGTAGTATTTGCTGTCACTAATGTGCTAAAGGAAGCTGCAAGTTTGCTGATCTTTTTAAAATAATTTTTTAACAGCATTTTTAAACGGCAGTGTTTAGATGGATACTTTTTTCCTTTCGGTTTCTACTTAAAGGAGTTTCCACTGTTAGAGAGGACTAGATGTCTCTAAAACTCTTAAATGTTGGGAGAACCATATTCAAACAACAAACTGCCGATCACAAAAGTAATATTATTACCTAGGGATTGTCACTGTCTTTCAGTGTACAATCCACACTGCAACTATCCAGCTCTATCACTTGTGTGTTTCTTTTTTGTCTCCCTCTTCTTGAGTTCTGTACCATTTAGAGGCCTCAAAAATCCCTATTGTTCTTTTTGGCTCTTGGTTGGAAAATGTCATGGAAACAGCTAAATGCATGATGCCATTGTATGAGGATCAGGACTAAACGACTTTTTCTTTGGATTCAGACATTTAGCTCGTGTAGACGGTCTTGAGGTTTTTTGGTTTGTCAGTTTGTTTTTTGTTCTTTCTCCATTTAAGTTTGATTTTCCAAGTGGAGTTAGCCTTTGGAGGGTGGCTGCTCAAGCGAGAACTAAAAACTTTGAATGGCTCTTGGCACTGTGTAGAGTATGCAAGAATCAAAGACTTGGTGGCTGCCTGTTTTTGCTTTTTTTGCAAGTGTTAGACATTTTGTCCATTCGAACCACCCTCTTTCATGCCACTGCTGGATCGTGTTATGAATGTTTTATCTAAAGGCTTTCTCTCTACGTGAAGGTGGTCTTGTGTGTGTATAGTTGGTAAAACACAGCTCTCTAGGTGAGAGAGCTTGCAGTCTGCAGCACTGTTACACAAAGCACCTCGCATGCATACCTCGTTTGTTATGTAAACAAGCTGCTTCACTTGCACGTGTTCCAGCCGGTCCTCCTATACTCCAAGAATGGGTAATTAAAATTGTTTTCAGGACTTCTTAGAGTTTTCAGCCCAGTGTGCACTGGCACCCCTGTGCACCACCCCCATCTCACCGTGCCAGCAGCACTGCTGTGGCTGGAGGCTGAGCAGTGCCCGCTGTGGCATTGCCACCAGTGTGCATGTGCTCTTGTTGAAAAGAAGCACAGCCAGAATGGGACAGGTAGAAGTGCTCACGTTCAGCCTGCTTTGTTCAGATTCAGTTCGCTGAGAAGTGTGTTTGTCCAGTGTCAAAACAATGCTGGGGACTTTGGTGTGCATCAACAATTGGGACAGGATGATTTGGTGAGACAACAGTTTAGTCATAGTCATTCAGCAGCTAGTATTTCCTGAAGACATTATTCTCATGTATTATACATGTATTTTATAGTGTACCTATATTACATTGTTTAATTTTATGTACTGCTCTCTTCTGCGGAGTAAATATTGATAAATCTGTGTGCTTTAGCGTGGGCAGCTCTTGTGCCACAGGAGCTGATTGCTGTTGTACTGTCTCTCCCAGTGCAAGCTCACTCTCACCTTTCCTTGTAAAAGAACCACTGAGGAGGCTCTGTTTCTAGCAAGTTCTGCAGCTTGAGGCCATGACACCTCCTCTCACCACTGCTTTATTGCCAGCCCCAGGCACGTGCAAATTGTAAACTAGATCCCAGCAACTGGACTGGCTTTAAAATGATATTCTCTGTGATGAAGAAGTAGCACTTCCCACTGGCTCTCGTCTTTCACCTCTAGAAGGAAATATTCTGTCCTCATTTTGTGTGATACCTTCTCAGTGTAAAATTAAATTCTGAGCTAGGAATGGGTGTATCTTGCTCTCCTTTCTCTGAGAGGGCTTTGTTTATCCTTTCCCCAGCAGCCTGGTCTGGAGAAATGCTTCTGTCCCACTCCTGGTCCTCCTGTCTTGAAAGAAGTGTCTGTCCTGGTCGTGTTCCTTCTCAAGGCTGCAGGTGTCACTCATTCTTTCAACTATCCCTAACTACTACAGATGTCATCAGTGATAGTTCATTTATTTAATTTTTAAACTTTCTGCTCTCTTTCTTCATTTCCTCTCCCCATTTCCATTTAGGTTTTCATCCTTCCAGACAGTCATCTGGGTTCTGCCCCAAATATGCCCTCAGGTCTTGACTGTGCCTCCTATCAATGTTTTCCCTTGGTTGCTTACAGTTTTCGTGGATATTTCCTGACCCACTCTCTTCTCTTTCTTCTTCTGGAGGAGTCAGTCTGAAGCACTCCCATGTTTCTTGCTGCCATTGCAATTAAAGGGGTTTAGATCCCATTTAAAGCAACAATAGATGGTCCAGTCCGTGCAGAAATAATCTTGTTTTAATGCTAGCCATGGTGACTTCCTTAGAATGGCTGGCTTTTGGCATCTGTTCTACTGATTACATGATGGGGTAGAGTGAAAAAAATGAATAATAGCTCTTTTAATATTCCTGAAGCTTAGTGATGAAACTATGAGACTTGGCAAGCTTGCAGCAATGTTGATAGGTGCCAGACCTCTCACCCAATATTTTCTTTTCCTTCCCCCGTATTTCCCTGTGCCTTTATCTTTCTTCCTTCCGAGCAACCCTGAGCACTTGTGAATTGCAAGTCCAGTTTCGCATGAGGTCTGCCCGATAGCTCAGATCATAAATATAAAATCATTCTATACGGCCTAATCTATTTTCAGAGGTACGTTTATGAGATAAAAATTACTTTGATCGCTGAAACAGCATTGTGTCATTTTTGAAAGAAAATGACAAGGAAGTAACTGTTATCAGGCCTATTTTCACCCACTGTTATCTTAGACCTGACAAATGGCGTCTGCAAGGTCTCTTGTCTTAACAGTTCCTAATTAGGTTGCCAATTGATATTGACTGTCTAAAAGGCAGTAGGTTGATGTATATTCTATTATTAATAGCTGTTAATGCCCTTCATAATAGTAATCTGTTTTGCAAACATTTTCTGGTTCTTCTTTTCTAACGAATCTTGGCAGTGAAAGCCCCGATTTTACACATGCAGAACCACGGTAACTTGTTGAAATGTTTGTGTGGGTTTTGGGGTTTTTTTTTCATTTTGGGCGTGTTTGTCTTGTTTACTGAGAGTAACGCTTGATTGTGATGGGACCAAATAGACACGAAGTCCAGCAATTATTTCTGTCCAAATTGGTACATTGTGGTTTCTTCTTGTGTTAATGCAGGTCAGCACAAAACTCTTGCATCGCTGCTAGATGAGTTTTAATGATTTCCTTTGACATTGCCTGTGAATATTTTTGTGTCTGCAGAGGCCATCTTAGGAAAACTTTCACAATAAGAGAGGTAATTAGAATAAAACGGTAACAGGTAATTTGAGTTTCTTTTCTTGTGTTATTTAGGTGTTATGTCACAATATGTGGAAAGTACCTGGAAAGCACAGGGAGAGAAATGGGAAATCTCATGCATGAGGAAAAGCCTCTAGATAAGAGTGTGTAGGGGGAGAATATATACATAAATGTAGACATCAAGGTAAATGCTTTTTCCTTTTCTTTTTCTTCCAGAAAATTTGAATATTTGCACAATCTGATGTTGCAAGTTTTAAATGCTTAACACTTCTAAAAGAATAAATTATTTCAGTGCCTGAATTCGTAGATAACTGTCAGCTTCAAAGGATCAAGTGAGTTGGAAGGAATGTGTGGAGAACTCAGTAGAGGCAGGTATCAGGCAGAATATAGAAACGAGAGGAGTATATTCAGCTAATATAACAGAGACCTAGATGTAGTTTTATATATAAATTAAGACTAATTATGCTACAAAAAGCAGATTTCTTTGGTTCTGCTTTTAGTGTAAATGTAGGATACTCACTTCCCCCTCCACATCTGTCACACTGGGTTTCTAAAACTGCTTGTTACAAGAATTGTGTGGCTTCTGTAAAAATTAAGATGAAAAATTCACCTATTTAATACTTTTCCAACTACCCTTACAAAAAGGACTGCTTTTGGCTTTGGAATATACTTGTTGTGAGCTTGGCTAGCTCTGTAAGATGTAAGTAACTTTTCACTCTTGACTAAGCAATTAAGAGAAACTGAAATCAGTGCTGTAAAATGCACATTAAAGCTATAGGGATGAGATGGAAAGAGCCATTTCAGCTTCTGCCTGAGAAGTGAACTGATCTGAAGTTCCCCTTGGAGTGCATAAAGCACAAAGATGAGGTGTAGCTGAGGTGCTTGTTGCCTGTCTTCCACTGCACCCAGTGAGCCAGGGCAGGGTACTAAACTTGGCCACAACCACTGGCTTAGACTTCTCCCTAGGGTTGTTTTTCTGACCCAAGTTCTCTAGGCTTCAGGGGGAGCACGGGCACAAGGGGGGTGTCAGGGCGGCTCCTGGGGGTTGCAGCTGCCCCTTCAGGGTGGGCGTACACTGGAGCAGGACTACAGGGTGACAGGAGCATCGCTCCTGGTGCTCCTCCCTGAGCCCACCACCCTGGCCGGACACACCCTCCTTTCATCCATCTCTGATGTTGGTGGTGTGACTGGAGCTGGCAGACGGGGAGTGGGGAGCAGGTGACCCTCCCCTTGGTGAGCTCGCAGGGTACCAGCTCTGTGGCTGTGGACTGTCTGCCAATCTCAGTGATTGAAAATAGCGCCGGCAGCCAGAAACTTCCAACTGCTGCTCTGTTAATGACTGGTGTTGTGGTTTTGGGCAACTCCCTTGGTTGTCTTTGAGTCAGCTCCCCTTTCAGTAAAAAGAGGATGATACTTACCGGTGAAATGATTAATTATTGTTCTTCAGATGTCAGGCTCCTGCCATGTATTGTTACCCTTGGTATGGAGAACCTTGTCTGCTTTTGTTAAGCCTCGCTCCAAGAACATGACAGATTGTAGGGACTATTTTGTTTTGTTTTATTTTGTTTTTTCTTTTTTTTTTGTTAATTTATGAAATTTATCCACTTGACTCTCAGTACCAAAGTGCCAACCACTGCTACCACTTGGCCCCTCTCCTCCTCTTTTCCTTTCTCATTGTGTCTCCCTCTTGACTGTCTATTCTTCATATCAAACTTTTCCTAGATTAAAGACAGGGTGTCAGATAGAGTTAAAAGGAAAGTTTTAGTTGAGGCTCCTAGCAGTGAGGTTAAGGGTTTGCTGCTGGTGTAGTGAGATACAGAAATGTTCTGCTTTTTTCTCTGAAACCCATTCCATGTGAAGGTTGTGCAGTTTCCAAGCTCAGACTTGGCTGCCAGCTTCAGACAAGCTAGTAACTTGCTGTTTTTTAAAAAATACATAAAATAAACAAATCTAAAAATAATATTTGGGGGAGAGAGGGGCTGAGTGAAAAATTTCAAAATTCACATATGAGATTAAATTTAACTTAAACCCCCCTAGATATTTAAATTAAAGGAAAATATTATTTAAGGTACCCAGACAGAGCTCAGAGAACACCCAAAGCCAGTTTGCTGTTAATCTCCCACAAAAATGTACTCTCTGGGTTCATGAGTGACCTCTAGCTGCAGGTGGTAGCTTCTTGCTCCAGGTGGAAGAGAGGATGGGTTGAAGGAGCTGAGAGGAATCCCTATTCCACCCACTTGGGTGGTGGGGCTGTAAGGGGCAGGCAGCTCTCAGTGCAGCCCAGGCAGCCGAGCACACTGGGTGGGGCTCTTGTTTCCTCTCTGGTGACCCTCTTGATGCTCAGACAGTAGCCAGGGCTCCTGTGACTTGTGGACTTGATAAACCCCAGAGAATGGGCTTTAGTTTTAGAAAACATAGTCTTTGAAGTACATTCAAAGGCTTTTGTCCCCAAAATTAACCTCAGGTGTCTGTTCATCCTGCCCTGCTAGAGCAGATCATGAACTCAGTGATTTCTGTAGTGAGTCCATAACTTCTGGTGATGCCTTACAGAGATGTCCTTTCCTGACTATGAATGACAGTAGGAGGCCTGTCCCATTTTTGTTTCTCTGTATCCATGGAGGTGTGTCATACAGTACCTGGATATAGTATAATTCATAGTGTTTTTGTTAAATACAAGTTGCTGTCAGTTAAAAAGTGGAGAGAGACATATATGGATATCATAAACTTTGTTTCTCAAATCTGCCATTTCTGTACTTGGAAATCACTTCACGTGCCTCATTTATCCACAGAAAAATTTGAATTTCCAGCACCAATTAATATTAGGTAGAGCAGCAGAACAGTAGATCACTGTCTGCCCTGGAGCTCTGGGAAAAGCCTTGAATACCCTGAAGTGAGGCCATGGAGCACTTTGGAGACGAATGAACTTTGATTTTAATACTCTGATGTTGCGCAGGGAGCAGCAGGTGCTTCTGAAGAGTTGTGCTCCAAGAGCCATGCTTGTTGGAGTTACCTGAATGCAGAGGTCTGTATTTCTGAACGGATAGCACTGCTGCAAAGTGGGAAAGATGTAAATGCCAAAGGAATTGCACAAGATTTTAGCCAGCTGGATAAGATAGAAAGTGGTTCTTGGAGAAACTGCTTTTAGCAAGCTTGCTGTCAATGAGTTTCTGAGCATACTACGCATTATATCAATCAACTGTAATTATGCACAGTCAGGCGGAGAAGATTAATTCTGAATTCTTCAAAACCTTTTCATCTGACCAGAAGCATCTTTTGGGGACCTGGTTTTGGCTAATGTATTCTTTATCTTCTGAGTAAATTTTGGTAGAGACATTTAGCCGTTTTGTTGGTAAGTCACTGATAACCATTATCCTCTTGGATAAGCCAAATATGCAGACTGTTTAAACTCTTGATATAAGATGTATTCTCTGAATCTTTCACTGTTCTTGTGGTATTTTCTTTTCCAAAGAGAATAGACCAGAAATGCATGTTGCCCTTGTTGTTACTGTTTCTTAGATAACACTCTCCCTCCCTGCCTTGTCTTACACGAAATAATGTTCTTATCCATCCAGAGGTTATGTTTCCTTGCTTAGCTGCAGATTTGTGCAGGAAATTTAGTCTCTAGATGGTGCCTGCCATGACCCTTAGTCATTTTTTACAGGATTGCTGGCTTCCCAAATCCCAAGGGTATCTCTTGGAGTTCGTTTTTTGGTTTTTTTTTTTAAATGCCTAGAAATTTGTAATTTTGTGTTATGGCTGTATTAAAACCAGGTGTTGCTCTGACAAACTATACCTAGCTAAAATATATAATTTACCAGAAAGTAGCCTTACTAGTTTTTTGCTTACCATTGCTCCAGGTTTCATGTTCAGATGACAAGAATTGATTTCATATTTTCTTTCTGATCTCTGGTAGTGGCAATGGACAGCATCCCATCAGGCCCCCAAAATACCAAGAAAAAAATATAAGAGGAAGTACATGGTGTCATTACAAATAACACAGGATTTTGTATCACTGAACTTCTTGTACCCTGCAGTTTAGGTTTGTGTGAACATAATTACGGCTTTGAATTCTTTCTTTTAAATATTGCATGTATGTGGGGGAGTAGTTTTGTTTTTGCTAAGTAGCATTTTTCCAGACAATTGCATTCATACCACTTGTGTTCTTTTTTGAAGGTTAAATTTAATATTGATAGGGTTTTTTGGTCTAGTTTTTATATGAGATTAAGTACCAGACAGTTGCACGTTTACCATCAACTAAGAGTCAAAAGGTACAGTCTCACAAAGACTTGGCTAAAACTAAATGAATAGCTCTCAATTTCCTGTGGGTGTGGGGTTTTGTGTGTGTGTGTACACTGCTTACCAATAAGGAATGGAGCAACTTTCTTCTGAGATAGCTGTGTTGCCAACTTTTATTCTGCTGAAGTAATTTTGTTAAACAGGAGGAAGAAAAAACGTTCATAAATTGTCAAAAGGAATTTGACTGCAAAGTGTGCCAGCAGGGTTGGGTCTGTTTTTCCTCCTCCATTTTATCAGGAGGAAAGTAGGCTTGTTGCTTTTGTGCTTTATTGGCCTTTTGCTTTCAGATGGTGAGCCTTCATAGTATACTGCTTTCATGATTTATTCCAACAGTTGCCTGTGAGTGTAGTATTTGAACACACCTCATGGAGATTAAAAAGGTCGAGACCTACTTTCACAGAGATGTCATACTCGAGTAACCTCCTTAGGGCAGTGTGGGAAGGCTGGAGGATTTGAGTGGTGATACCCTCCCACCAAAGCCATCTTCTGCTGGCCAGGGAATGTTCAGTTTGGTCTGTCTGTTCCAGGCTCGGATGAATTTTACCTCTAATACATACTAGTGTTGTCACTTTAATCCTGCGCATTGCTAGGTGTTACTCTAATGATGCCACAGTATTTCTTTTACAAAGGAAAATGTGCACTCTCTGGCACTTATCCTAGTCTGTGCTGTTAAAAGACAGGGAAACGAGTAGACCTGACTGTGTCCCACTTAAACTGCCTCTGGATTTCTTGAGTAGACAACTTGGAAGACCAAATTATCTCCTGTCCTTTTTCTCTCTCTGCTTTCTTCTCCTGACTCACAGCTTAAGATATCATCCCCTTTGGTAGTCTTAAGAGAGGTAGATGATGAAGTCTTCATTAGAAGTATTCTCTGAAGTTGGATTAGTTACACCATCAATCCCACTAACGAAGCTCAGTGGAAGTAGAGCTTTTTGACACCGTGCTAGGAGGATATCTAGCAAGCTTTTACTGATTGAAAAACGTACTTGGGATATACCTGTGCAGCTTGCTGTGTAACTTTTTCCTTTTATGATCTTTTGGATGGCCCATGCTGCCTAGAAAACTTGGCATTTCTACCGAGAGAGGTTGTTGGAGAACTCTGCAGGGATGTCTGTGTTATCTCTTTAGCAATTGTTAAGTGTGTGCTCCACGTGTCACTGACTCAGGGAGCAGCCCTTGTTCCTCAGTTCTGGTTTGAGGGTCGGAGCCAGATGAGGGTGTGTTCTTGCTTCTCTGGTTTTCAGGCATGGTGTGAGGGAGTGAAAGGAATAAGATGGCATGCTCTGAATACCCTGATGAAGAGTGAATCTTGAAACTATTTGTAGCTCTGATTATTTGACACACAAAAGGAGGTGAAAACTATAGTTTAATGTAGACTTCAGCAGAACGAGTAGTTAAGGATCATCTGTAGGATGATCTGAAGTTCTGACATTGGTTTCTGGTGAGATTTGGTATTACATGAGGTTTGAGTGAAAGTAACAATGGCCACTGTTCAGCAAAACCTTAGGTGATAGTGGTTAATACGAGGTATTCTCTTATGTTATTAAAGTGCTTTTATTAAAACAAGAAAGATGACTGTATGGCCAGATGTTGATGGATCCTGGTGCAAGAATCAAAGCAAACAATACTAGTGAGTCACATACAGTTTGGAGATCCTGTGCTGTCTGTCATGCAAGACAAGTTCACATTTGCATAGGCTGCCTTTTTTTTATGCATGGCTTTCGTTTTCACTACTGATTAAATTTTAAATTATTTCCTTATGTTTTTAGCTGTTGATGTAATATGAAAGTGTTAATCCTTTTCTGGTTGCTTGTCATGTATATTTACTTCTTATTAAAGAAATTTACTTTTATTTAATTGTAGAATAGTACCTGAAGAATAGTAGAGGTGAGAGATAGGCCTTCTATGTTACTTTTCTCCTGTTTAAAACAAATTGAGACTTATGTGATATTTACTAGCAGTCTCTTGCTGATCTAGGGAAATTATTTTTAAAGATCAGGTCCTGAGAGTATTCTTTTCATTTGGAAGGGGTTAACATCAGCTCTTCATGTTCAGCCGGTGTGGCTGGGACATAGAAACACAACCATACAGATTGCTGTAGGTGAGAATGCGGTTTGTATAAGTAGTTTTCTTAGCAGGTGATGAACTTGTTCCTTAATCATTTAATTACTTAATTTCAGGAAATCTTTTGGGGGGAAGAAAATGTCTGGGAAGTTCTGCCAGAGACCTACATAGGTGTGGTAATAGAGAAACGAAGGGACCATGACATCTGAAGTTGAATGCAGGGCAGGAAGCACTGGAGAAAGGGTTGGCCAGAAATGCTGAAATTGAGAGGTGAAATGCTGAGATTTTGGGGAGGCAGGACATGAGGATTTCTGGTGATTAGCTGAACAGCAAGTCACTTTAGCCTCAGAGTTTCCACCTGTGTGAGACAATTTATAATACAAGCGTCAGAAGTACTGTGAAAGTACTAAATTAATGCTTTCAGTGGAAGATCACAGGATGCTTTGAATAAAGCTTTACAAAAGTGCACAGTGTTCTTACACACAAACTATTTGGTATTAATAGTATCTCTTAAATGACAAGGAAAGTGAAATGTGCCAGATTTGTGAAGCTGGAGAAATGTTTGCTCATTATTTTGAAAGAGATAGAAAGTGCAGATGGAGAAGGGAGGATTGAAAGCTAGGTTTGGAGCAAAAAGTCATATGGGCTGTCATCATGGATGTGGTTTGGAAAACCTTCATTTTGTTACCTTGTGTCTGTCAATTGGCTTTGTAGGTGGCTGAGCATGTTTCTGAGCAGGTTGAGAGGGAAGAGGGTGTTCACCAGTGCAGAGTAAGGCAGGGCAGAGGAAGCTGCTGCGCAAACTCTCTATTTGACGATGTGGCAAACCAGGAACTGCTATAGTCCTTTCCTGAAATAGGAAATACGTGCAGCCACAAAAGACAAGTGACTGGCTGGAGCCTATAATAGAGATATGAAGTTGCAAGAAGTAGTCTTTCAGCCTACTTTGTGTTTGGATAATACTTCAAAAGCTGAAAAAAAGGCCTGCGTGCAACCTTGCCTGCAGAATGACAATTGGCAACATTTTAACCTGCGTGTCCACAGTGTGGTTGTGCTTTCACAGAATCACAGAATGTTTTGGGTAGGAAGGGACCCTAGGGATCATCTAGTTTGAACCCCCCTGCCATGGGCAGGGACACTTTCCACTAGACCAGGTTGCTCAGAGCTCCTTGAATGCTTGAACACTTCCAAGGATGGGGCAGCTACAGCCTCTCTGGGCAACCTGTTCCAGTGCCTAACAGCAAAGAATTTCTTCCAGAAATACAGTGATGCCTTTATCCATGCTGCTTGATGTCCCCAAGATGCAGGGACTCTTCATAGTGGGGGGATCGTTGCTGTCCTGTTCCCAGCTTTGGAGTGTCTCTGTCCTGCCCATGCTCCAGTTCCCCTCTGCCACAGGCTTGATGTGGGCTTACAAAAATGGTTTGATTTGCTTGAAACCAGCTCACAGAGAATGGGAAAGATTCCCATTGTCTCAGATGGCTGAAGCTTCTTTCTGTATTTCAGTTGAGTTGTTAACAGTGAGGTGTGACCTTTCTGTGAGCAGGTGAGAAGTGAAAGTTCTGCCTCTCCCTTGCTGGATGCTAGCATGCTCAGAAATTAGGAAACAGCTTTAACTTTGTGATGGAGGCCAAAACACTAAAAAAAAACCCAAACCCACTTATTCAGAGAAGTGAGTCCTCAGCTTGATAATTTAGGAATAGCTACATGATGGTCAGGGTATGTTGTCCTGATGGACAAGTATGTCCAGTGAAACATTTCATTTTTAAATGAACTGTGGTAGATATGTTCTAATATCCTAGGGAAGGCTTTGTGGCTAGTAATTAATTCTGGTAATTAATTCTGCTGTTGGGCTAGGGTTCAACAAATGACTGCACAGGTTTTACTTAAGCAACACTAACCTCAGGAATTGTGTTGAAATTTCTTTGACCTGTGTTAAAAAGTTAAAGCTCTATTAAAGTTCAGCCTAGGAGAACACCTTTAGGTCTACATTATATTCCTGTTCTGTGAATAAATCTATGTGAGAAAAACAGGACTGAGCACTTGGGTCTGGCATCTAGACCCTTGCTTTTAAAGGGAATCCTCTCGTACAAGCTGTAACATCAGCTGACCTCACCACCTCTGGCTCTGCTGTGACAATGGGCTCAGATTCTTCTGCCCCTGCTCCCCTTTGTGCTACTTTTCCAGCACACCACTGCAATGCTGATGCTATTTGTCTAAAAGATAAAGTGCTCTTACTCTAAAAAAGCGAAAGTAGTACAACTGAATTGCTACTTTTGTCTATAAATATTACTGCTATTTAATAATGATGATAGGAATTCTCTTTTTTTGGGCTGAAAGCAGAAGCAGCACTATGTTCTGACTCAAGTTCAACCACAGGGTTTTTTTTATAGTCATTAAATGCCTTATTGTATTTAAAAAACCAAAACAAATGTTTTTGTTTTGGAAGAATGAGTATCTGATATGACAGCATAGAGCAAAAGTTTATTATGCATATACAGTTGAAATAAGTTAACTTGTTTAAACTGTATTGTAGACGCAGTGCTTCTGCATTTGAAAAAGTTTCATGACTTCATATAACCATATCAACATGTTTCCATAGTTAATTTCCAGCCTACAATTGTATTATCCCTTGTCTAATGGAACATCATAATATTAAGTAAACTAATAACCCTAATGTTAATGTTGCTGATGCTTTATTAGATACTACATAGAGAAAAAAACCCAACCAAACACCAAAACAACAACAACAAGACAACAAACTGCAATCCTGCACTGACTTAACCAGGATATGTTTTAACTCGTGAAGCTTTTCTGTTGGGGGAAAGTGGAGGTCACATCTGAAAATGCTGTATCCAGTGCTCAAAATGGAGCAGCACACAACCATATGCTGAACTGTTGTGTACTGTTGCTTGAGAGGACATCAAATATGCACCCAGTGCTGTTCAGCTCTTCTCTGCAGAGAGGAACAGACCATGCTGGGACTTCCATCATATTTATATATGTCCACATATATGCAGCGAATAGAGAATTAATGTAGTGAGTATGAACAGGTGATGAGGCAATGCGATTACTTGGAAAGGGAAGGGAGAAGTAACAGCCTTTAGTTGGTAGAACTGAGGTCGTTTTATTTCAAGGTCACTGGTAATCATACTGAACAAAGCTATTTCTTTCTGAATTTGAAAATGCCACCAAAAAACAGGGGTATGGCAGATATGTCCTCTGTCACACAGGGAGTTAATTTCCTTTTGGTGTGGGCTTATTTGAGTAGTCTGAATGTTAGCACGGGCCAGTCCAAATCTGTACATTATACAGAGGGTAGGGCTCACTACATTCAGGAGGGAGTTTACACTGGAAGGGAGCTGGGGTGATGGGAAGAAGCTAACAAAACACAGAGGCCTTGCAACACTGCTAAAAGAATGGCTATGTTTTTTGGATGCAAAAGCCAAACATGTCTTCTAGTAGCATACAATGTTTATCAGTGTATGATGGCACAGGATCATTACTGGAATACAGAGTCCAGTTCTTATGTGCCTGCAGAAAGCTGAGAGATTGATTACAGTTGGAAAACCTGTTTTACTGTTACACTTTTTTTTCTAAATAAAAAGCTTTGCACGCTTGCTTCAAGTGAAGTGGATGAGTTGTATTTTGCAAATATCTATAGAGGAAAAAAAGTACAAAACTCTTCAGTTTAGTAGGAGGAAGTGTAATGAGATTGAATAGCTGAAAGTTGAAACCAGATAAATCTGGGCTACTTGTAACACACAAATTATTAAACAGAATAAATTATTCCCTCAAACAACTCCCTTTGGATGTGATGGATTCCTAATCACTTGCCTGGGAATTAGACCTACATGTTTTTAGCAAGGGATGGTATTGCTCTGCATATGGTTACAGCAAGCAATATATCTGCATGTAGGTCTGTGGCACACCTTGGGTGGAAGGTCAGAGTGGCGACTGCAATGGGCTGTTCTGTTTTCCACATCTGTGGGAGGTGGGTAAAGACCACCTGATGCTGTGGAATGTTGTATCAGCCCAGTCTCCTGAGTATCATCTCTAGGAGGCTGGTAGGGTTTTCTGGTTTGTTGTTTCTTTTTTCTCTTTGGCAAATCTGCTGGGTTTTGATTCGTGACTCAGAAGGGAGAAAGTAGAATTTAAGTCCTGCCTACCCATCCATGTGTAGAGTGGCTTCTGTAGCTAGATTACAGAGAGTCCTGAGGGGCTTTGGGGTTTTTTGTTTAATAGTTGAGGGTGTGGAGTTTTTTTGGTTTGTTTCTTTGAGGAAGATTAAAGGAGTCAGATAAGTCAAGTTTTGCATCGGTGCAGGTATCCTGCTGGAGAAAAGAATGGGACTAGTAGAATAGAGAGAAAAATGAACTTATGATCAAGGGTTTTACGCAATTTTTGTTTGATCTTACGGGAAATAGGTGAATTTGCACAGGTCGTGGAAAAAGAAAAGCTAATGCACTAGGGAGCTTCCATCATTAGGCTGGTTTTCCAGATTCGCTCCATATCAGTAACAACTGATTATTTTTCTTTGCCTGGTGACTCTTTGTTCACCCACATAAAATAAAATCTGTGTTAATCTAATTTCAAATAGAGATGTGTTTCCATCACTGTGTCAAACTTCTGGTACACTTTTTGCAATGTGTTGCCATGTGTTCCACAGGGGGAGGGAGATGTTGCCCTGTGTTGCCAGGTGTTCACTGGTTGAGTTGCCTGCCTGCCTCTGGATGTGCCCCTTTGGGTTGGAGTTGGGGACACGAGGTAGAGCTGTGTGACGCTGCAGCACCTGGGCAGTGGACCCAACATAGCAATTCCATATTATTCACAGGGGTGAAAATAAAATTCATGCATGCAATTTAAAAGCAAAGGACTTGGCACTTCTCCCCGCAGTAGCAATGCTTGTGTAGAAGTCTCTATCTGGACTGTGGTGGTGGGGAAGCCTTTTGTGGGGAATGAAGTTTTGTGTTTTAACGACAATCCAATGTTCTCGTTGCATTTGTGACTTTACAGCAGAGCTCTGTTTCACTGCGTATGGGAAGCTCCATGAGGATGGCGGAGAAAATGCCACTGCCTTCACTTTTAACACGTATTATGTGTGAATTATTTATGGTACTTCATTGCAAATGGAGTGTTCTGTAGTATATTTGTAAATAATGAATTCTTTATGACAGGACATCTGTGTCTGTGGATCCTGTCTCATGGAACTAGTTTTCTGAATATGCTTTATGATAAGATACCTATTCCTTTTCCCAGGCTGTCCTGTAATAAAGTATCTTTGTATTCTTGGTATAAGTTATCTATTCTGACTCCTAAATGATATATGGATAGATACATGTGTAGAAGTTTGTACTGTTTGTTGTGAGTTGATACTGTTTGTTGTGAGTTGAGGTGTTAAGTTCACTTTATATTTAGTAGGTACCTTTATATGTAAACAGTCTGATTTTTGTGTCCTGTAAAATGAAGTTAGTGAAAGACTTACGTGCCTCATAAATTAAGTTTCCTTCTTCTAACTTTCCTGAAGAGAACATATTTTGTAAGACAGTACTAATTTTTTTTAAATTATTATCTTTTTTATTTAATAAGAACTAGTTTCTGGTTATGCCAGTAGTTTGTGGGGGTAATGAAAGTGCTAAGTGCAGTGTACAGTTCAGAATCATGAAACAAGCAATGCGGTATGAATGACTCTTTGGCTCAGTACGTGGCTTTGGGAATAACATTTTCCCTTGCTTTCTGTGCTGCCTCATTGAGGGGGGACTTGAGATTCACCATCAGTGCGTGGCTGAAGGGTTTGGCATTGCCTGTGCTGACCGACTCACTTGTGCAGCTCTCTGGTGAACCAAGCCAGTGAAAAGATCCCAGTTGGAAAAATAATATTCCACAAGGGAAAGCCAGTTTATCAGCAGCCCATTTCAGTAGTCTGTTTTTCTGTGTGGTGCACAGCTGGATTGGGCTATCTCAGTGAAGGGGCAGCTGCCTGGGGTCAAGGCTGGGAGCTCTGCAGGGCAGAAGTGCTGCAGATCCCTGGGCCAGGTGGGAGGATGGCCATGCATGGTCACCATGATATGGAAGTGTGTTTGGAGTGACTGCAAATGGAACAGCACCATTACCATCTTATCCACATCTCCTGAGCCATGTGATATGTTGGTTACATGGATGAGAAATGTGCCAAGAGAGAAAAATGCTTTCGTTTTGGTATGCTAAAAAAAAAAAAAGAAATACTGTATTTTCAATTTCTGAAAAGGATGGGGTGTCTTCCATTAAATTATCTTCTGCATACCCTCTCTCGTTGTGAGCCTGGTCCCTTGCTATTCCTCTCCTTATCCCCCCATCACTTCTCTTCCCTTTCTTCTTCCTGCCCCATAATTACTCTCAGGAACTCAGTACCGGCGACCAGTTTTGCAGCTAATGTACTGTTGTAAGCCTTTTGAATTCCCTCAAAACGAGAAGTTGACGCTGGGTGCCTGCCTGGCCCTGTGTGCTGCTGCAGTTGCTTAGCAGCCAGCGGGAGGCACCGGGGAGGAGCGGCTCGGCCCTCCCTGCATCATCTGCGGGGAGGCAGGAGAGCACAGTTATTACTGGGGAGCTCCGTTAGCATCCTGCTTTCTGCCTCTCCCGCGTGCTCACGCACACCCTCACCTGCCTCTGCTCAGCAGCTTCTCACGAGCTGGGAAATGGAGTCTCCTGCCTTCAAGCAACCCTCGCTGCTTGCAGGCTCACACGAAAAGAGGCAGCAAAACCATCCCAGGCAACTGCGAGGCCTTGGTGCAGAGCATGGCAAATGTACTGAGTAAATGTTTTACCATCTCTTGAAAGAGTGGCCTTGGTTAGGTGCTTCAGCTCACAAGGTCGTGGTTTTGCACACCGACCTCTTAAGTTTTCCATTTTTAGTTGTAGGGTGCTCATCACTTCTCATCGCTTTTCCTTGCGGGCTCTGACAGAGTAGCTCTGCTCAGTGTTCCTGTGTTATCTTGAGAAATCTTCAGCTTTCAGCCAAAAAGTTGTGGCCTCTTCTGTCACCAGGAGTGGTAGTAAAGGCCGCCAGCCCCTGCCTTGGCCTCACTGCTGCGGGGTGGTAGAGATCTTGGATAGAGGATGGGCTGTGACTGGGGAGGCTGAGGTGTGCTGGATTACTCTGGGGTTGCCTCAGGGGAAAAACACCCTGAAAACACAGCAGGTGGCCAAAAATGATGGTGTCCGTTCAACTGCCATGGCACTTTTGTTACACTTCAGGGCTGGAGGCACAGGTCTTTGAAAAAGTATGGGTACTGAGATGTCATCTGTAGAACTTAGGCTTTGTTCCAGAGGGGTTTCTCTAAACTTGACCAGAGAAGAAAGAATTAGGAGTGCCTCAAACCCCTGCTATATCCAGTTAACCAGCTCACTGCATATCTTGCCCTGGTTGTAAACGGCAGGGTAATGTACTGTTTTGGAGCAGAGGCTGTCTCAAAGCTGTGAAATGTCCACTGCAGTGGGATCCTTCCTTGCTTATTTCTTCTTTAAGAACATTTATTTCTGATGGGCACCTCAGATTTCATAGATGTGAATGATCCAAACAGAGCAGCTGTTGGCTGTAACAGTCACACATCAGCCAGTTTGGTGTGTCATACTTTTCATTTTAATGCAGATTCCTAGATAGCCACAAACCTAGAGCTGGAGGAACAAGCACATGATTTATATGAAGAAATATAGTGGGTAGTGCTTGGATTTTCTTTTTATAAGGCTAATTGTGTTAATTTGCTTGAGACACAATTATCTCAATGGGATTGATTTGTTTAATTAACTCGGGATGCCTGCAGGTGAAATAGTGAGTATAAATAGAAGGACAGTGGGGAATGCATCACTAATGTTTGTATTGCAGAAGGATTGACTCATATGTAAATGAAGTGCTGCAAGCCTGCCAGGCTAACCTAGTTCTGGGGTGGTTTCTAGATATAAAAAAAAATATCTCATGCTGTCATGCATAACACAGGGCTCGTACGCTCAGGAATAAGTTGGTGAGGAGTGTACACTGTAGTACTAAGGACAAACATACCTTGCTGCTGTTGTAAATACCTTGCGTACGAGCACTTCTGTGAACATTGCCAAGGGATGGTGTCCGAAGGACGTAGTTTGTCCCAGACCACTGTGATGGCACTGCCCTGATGTAGCAGCTTCTTCAGAGTGTCAGTCCTCGGTGGTGAGAAATCAGTGCAGTTTCTTGTTCCAAGCATTCTAAGGGCCACTTCTGAACAGAGCACGCGACCCTGTACGTAGCATTCATGGGCTGAAAGCCTTGTGGCAAAGCTGTACGTGTTCTCCTGCTTGCAGATTCCTCTGCCTTACTGCGTGGACATACCACACTGCAGAGGATCAGGTGTCTTAATAGACCAGTTCTGCAACCTGTGTGCGTGTCCTTTGCCTGCTGTTTGCCAGGGCCATATCCAACACTCTTAACGTGTCCTTTGTTCTAAGGTGGGTGGTTGTGTTCGAGGCCCAAAGGGGAAATTGAGTCTTTTCTGTCCGTTTGGTCCTGTATCATGAAAATCTTACTTCCTACAAATATAGAGGACAGATTGGTGTTTCTGATCTTTTCCCTACCTAAAGCAGATTACTAGCTTTCATAAAATTCTGGTCTTTCTCTGAATCTTTCAGAGATCTTCATCATAGCTTGTGTCAAAATATTGTGCAAATTGAACATTGAATATAAACAAAATAAAACTAGATGAACAGAGCACTGCCACAGAACCAAACCAACTAAACAAACACACATTTCCTTTTAGCAGCTCTAAGTGTATTGCTGTTTAAAAAATGCCTTTGCTTCTGCATGACAAGAGTGTATAGGAGCACTGTTGTCTTTACTACAATTCCTTTTTTTTTTGCCATCCTCAGTAGTTTGTCCATTTCCCATTAGTGTGGTTGCTTCAAGCTTCTCCATTTCCTTCTGCACAGAAATCTGTCTTTGTTCCAAATTATTCTTGTCCCCATTTTCTGAGGCTTTTACTACATCTGTTATCTCAAGAAGAGATCAGATGATAGGAGCTGAACACAGCACTCTGATGGAGAACACGCTTCTGATTTATGCCGTGGCACAACAGTGTTGTAGGTCTTATCCTTTAGATAATCATGTGAATGCTTTCGTCTTGAAAATGGAAAAAAAATAATATTTCTAAGTTATATCCTTGTATATCTAGCAGTGTGTTTAATTTATTTGCTGAACACTTGATTCAAATATTGAGTTACTCCAGAACCGTTAAACCCAACAATCAGTTTTGAGTGCTTCACATTTTTCATTTAAATGCACTTTGCTTTTTATTGATCTGCAGTGGATTTAATTTGCTCCTTGGTCTGGCCTTGCATGGTTCATCTGGAATTCTTTCCAGTCTTTTCTGGTTTTGAACAGCTGTAAATTTTGTCATCTGTGGGATTTTAGCTGTTCAGATTTTTGGTGGGGAGGGGAGAGAAGGTGTTGCCTTGCTGTTTTTCAGTTCATTCAAGAGTATATGATACACTGCTATCCTGTTATAGAGCTGAGGGCATCCCTCCATTGACCCTTTTTTTTACTTATTGAAAGCTGTTTTGTTATCATGCATTTTCTGTGTCTCTCTACTGCTTTCAAATGTACATGCATGCTCTCCCTGATAAACCTCAATTTTCTTAGTAGCATAAAAGGGTTTTTTCAAATATCATTTCAAGTGCAATTCCCAGCCTCTTTGAATCCATACTTAGGTTGACAAGCCAAAAGTACTCATTAAAAGCAAAGAGAAAAGTATGGAAGTGTTTATCTGTTGGAGAAACTAGTCTTGGAAAATTGTATCTTGTCAGAAATATTAGAGTTGTGTGCACCAAGTCTATAGCTCTTCCACCTTCAGGACACTCTTGCTCCAGCCTTTGTTTGCCTTGTTTTTTGTTATATGCTAAATCTTTGTGTAGGCTCATTTTGAACGCAGAGAACTCTTTATGTCTTACTGTCACTTGAAATAGTTTGAGATTGTCCTGCTTTATTATTTGTCTACTTGAGGGAAAACTGTGATTGGGGTTTTTTGGGTGTTGGGGCTCGGAGAGTGCTGTTTGGTTTTTGTACCAAGTCCCTCAGCTGTTTTGCCCATGCCTTGTTCTGAAAAGATTCCCTTTCCATACATGTCACTCAAAGGCAGGACATCTATCTGTGTTTTAAATGTCTTATAAAATATTGGAACCTCAAGAAACGTCACCCTTCTTCCATCTTGCTACCAGCCCACTGAGTGCTGTTACTCTGCTGTCAGGGTAGAGACCTCGACCCTTGTGGTGTTTAACACAGATGCTGTTTTGCCCTGGCTTGCAAATGTGTGTTTCTGTCCTGCCTGTCGTGTGGGGTTTAGCAAGCTTTTGACTAGAACTAAATTTACCCAGTAATGCCAGTTTATCTTTTTCAAGTTAGTACTACAAAGGCAGGTGGTGGAGAGCCTTCGTAACTCACATCACTGATCTCCCAGCATCTGTGGTTGCGAGGAGGAGTTTGGTTCCCTATTGCCTGTTCTTTTTAGGTTAGGGTAAGATGGCAGTATCTGAGGATGATTTGACATCTGTTGTAGGAAACATTACAAGGAAACTTTCATAAAGTTTCTCTGAAGCTCAGGAGTTAAGGAATAACAACTCTTCTCTCCAGGACACAATGTCTGACCCAGTTACGTAGATTTTGCTTACAAGGCTTCATTGACGTAAATGAATTTTGGTTCTGCCTTAGAACCACTGCAAGAAAAGCTCTTTGTATAAGTTTTGGTTTATGTTTGGTTTTTTTAATCTGTTACACTATTGAAGTATTAAATAGCTTAATGCTGCAAGAGCTTATTCTTTCCAGTCCATGGCTTTCCCTGAGGAAAAAGTAAATACGCCTCCTCAGAGACACTTTGAAAATGATGCTCCACAGATGTGCAGGGATGCACACACACATGTGGACACCAAACAGCACCGTGAGCTCCGCTGTGGGAGCCTGTGGTGCAAGGGGGTAAGACTGTGGAGGAGGCACAGTAAGCTGATCTGACTGGAAACTGTCTATCATAAGTCATGGAAGTATCATGCTTTTACCATGTACTTATTTTATGTGTTCAAATGCATACTCAGACATGCTCAAAAATATTTTTCCAGTGCATGTCATTTCTAAATTACGAATTACTTGCACGGGAAAATTGCAGTGTGCTTTTCTACAAAATTACAAGGAAGCTTCTTCCAAACTCTGCAGAATAGTGAACTAAAGCATTTCTAGGCATTTTGTTCCTGTCTATAACTCGAATCAGGAAAACACATCAATGTGATTGGTGCATTTAATGGCCTCTCAGGTTTGTTAAAGCTAGGTTCAGAAACTTGCACAATAGATTATGGTAGATTACTGTTGGCCAGGTAAAAAAAACCGATTGTGAAAGACACATCAGGCACTTCAGAGGAAGTTAAATTCAAGTGGAAATCATTGTTTCTCTTGGGCTGGATATTTACAGGAATACAAACTGAGTAACGCAGCTGAGTGGAGAGGGTAGGTTGCATCTGCTGTAGGAACTGCTTGAGAAAAGGCAGCAGTGACAAAAAATAGCAAAGGGGCCTGGACATGGACTAAGGAGTATATTGATTCAAATTCTGGCTTTATTTTTAAAAAGTCCTCCAGGATGATGTTGTGAAGAACCATCAGAAATGTAATGAAAAACTAGAAAAGACATCAGGTAGAAAGTCAGAGAACAAGGATGGTTTGGAAAAGGTTCAAGGTTTTTGATACAACAAAGGCTGTATGTTGCTGCTCTTGAAGTATGCCATGCAAAGCCCCAACTGTCTCTTCACTGCAGGAATGCCTTTTTTTTCTCTATGGTATTTTAGAAAGCCACATCTTCAAGTAAAATTGAATCTGACTTGCTTTTGTCTTTATATTGTTGACACTGAATTACTTGTTTATTGGATACATGCTTGTCATGCAGGCCATCTAAGATGCCACTGAGGGTTGGTAACCTTGAAGAATATTTTCTGTGTGGTTTTCAATATAATACATTCTGAAATGAAGAATGCCTTTCTCCATATTACTTTATAAGATTTAAATATTTTCCCACTGTTGCCCTCACTGGAGTGCAGAAAATAGGTTGACTGAAAGGCTGACTATCAAATTAAATTTGTGCATGTTTTAAATAACTTTTCACATTGAATCTCTAGAGATTTTTATCCCTGTATCTGCAGAAATGTCATTTGAAATTTTTCTTCCTCCAAGATTTTACCAGGGCAAAATTTCAAAAATGTATGCATTCATTTCCTTCACCCTCTTTCTTCCAGTTCTACACCAAGTTGTGCCTCTTCTCCTTGCTTTGGGTGTCCTTTCTTAGTGCTGCCCACCCAGATGAGTTTAAGCTTGGGATACACAGGCATACCTGCTTCCATGAGGCAGCTGTGACACTCCTCTGCGTGTGTATGGATTTCTGTTTGCAATAAACCAGCTTGTTTATACCTACCGTGCACAACATGGCTGGTGACTGGAGGAGCTTCTTAGCACTACATAATATTCTGTGTGAGGGGAGGTGGTTAGAGTTGGGAATAACTAGTCCAAAAGTAGGGCGAAGCTGTTTTTACAGGAAAACTTGCTCTATTTTGCATCTGTTTCTTTTGAGTGATAAGGTGGGGGAAAAAAAATCATGATTTTTGCTCTTAATTCTATGAATTCCTGTAATGTTCAGAAAAAATGTGAATAGAATTTACAAGATTATTGAAGATTATGCAATGGTCCCATATCTGTGAGCAGTTCAGGGAAAAAAAGTCACTGCTACTTGTACTGTCACTTAAATATGATATGAGAGAGACACTTCCCTCCCCTGCTTCCTGCCTCCTTTTATGTTCTTTGCAATGTGAATATACTAACATCTATTTGAAAGTTATTTTTGTCACCTAGGCCTTCTCTTTCGCATCTACCTCAGAAGCAACGCGTCCATCTTGACGGCGTGTGTTTGTTTAATCTAAGGAAGAGCAAAACTTACTCAGATGACCGCAGAAGCAGAAACAATTGTTTGCCTCAAGATCATTGTGTGCATTTGTTTATCTCACCTTTAAGGTGTTTTGTAATCACTTTTTCCCAGATCCAAAAGATAATGTCCTAGGAGATAACAGCTAATAGATGCAAATAGTGTGTCAATTATACTTGCACCTACTTGCATCAGTCACTCTGTGCGACAACAAAGGAGGAAAAAGCAAACAGATAGTGGTCCTTGTTCTGCACTGTGTTGAGGGCCCTTGACTTGCCCTGAGACAAACAAACAAAATGGATGGATACAATAGAGTAGAAATTACTTTATTTTTTTTCCACTCTCAGCTCTTCACCGCGTCTGGTTCTGCATAGATGTGATGGAACTGTTGTTTTCGAGTGTTAAATAATATACATACTTATATAAGAACGAGCTCAGTCCCTTTTTTGTGGGAGTGGTACTGTGTGTTAGGATTTTTTTTTTTTTCCAGACACGATAGCAGCTTTAAGGGCTGCTGAGATCCTTGTAAAATTTTTTCCTCACGATGCTGTCCAGTGGGAAGGGCCGGCTGGTCGGTGGCTTGTCCGTGGTGCACCTGGGGCATTTGCTGTGCGCCACGGCGTTTGCTGCCACAGTGGCCTGGTAGCACGCGCGGCACTTTGGTACGTTCCACGGCCGTTCTGATGGAGGTGCTTCTTGAGATGGTTTGCTGTGGGTGGGCGGCTCTACATG
>VZTD01003019.1:428074-540720 GCA_013397725.1 Rhagologus leucostigma
GGTGGGTGGGTGGGTTTGGTGTGTTTTAGTGTTAGATACAGTTCCAGAGGTGGTTCTCTTGTGGTTCTCTTGTGGTTCTCTTGCATAACAACAGGAAAGTATTGGATCTTTGATGTTTGCCTGGCAGAGAGTTTTCCCTCCTCTGTGTTTCGTACCACTTGCATCTGCCTCATCATAGCCTGCTTTCCTGTAACCTTGTCTTTATTAACAGTGTGTTGCAGCCCCTCTAAAAACAAGATGATGTCTTGTCCCTAATAGGCTGATAATGGTTAGCTGCAAAAAAGGCTTAACTGAACTTACTGCAGTTGCAGTTTATTTCAAAAGACAGAAATATCAATAATGGAATGTTCTAAGTTGTCCTAAGTTTAAGCTTCTGATTGGACCAGCTAATTTCTTTTGACACCTGACTTGTCCTTGCAATCAGTCTTTTCTTTAGAGTCTTTTCTTTAGGGCAGCTCAGCAGAAACTGAATTTCAGTGCTCTGGTCACATTCTCTTCTGGAAACTTTTTCTTGTGTTTTCTTTTTTTTTTTGTTTTCTCGTGCTTTTCTATACTGGCTGTAGAGGAAACCTGGAGACATGAACCAACTCAGCTGTTGGTGGTATCAGTTGCATGGTTGTACCCACAGTTACCAGGCAGGGCATCTTTGGATGGTGATAATGAAGGCATTGGTTGGAAGATCTGTTTAAGTAGTTTGCCCACTGCAAAGTGTTTTTTACAGGCTTGAAGGAATGCTACATCTTAAAGAAATAAAGATCTGCATTTCTTGCTCTTCTAAATGCAGGCCTTTGTAAATGACAGCAATACAAGATCGTCTCTAGAATCTTCTCTCTGTTAAGAGCAAAATACAAATTGAAACGACCTGTAGTCAAATGGGTTTCAGAAAGTAACACACATCTCTTACTCCTTTCAGTGAAGTGCTCACTACCGTATGAGTATCTGTATACAGACAAATCCCTCCTGTGCTGCTGACAGACATTTTTTACGGTATTAGAAACTGCTTCAAAATCTGTCTAATGGTAGCCCAAAATGTAGGTGGTTCTTTCCTAAGTGAACCAACAAGCCAGGGAGGGGAGTAGCATTTGAGAGAGCATGCAAGTATTTGACACAACCTTGTGCATTTGAAAAGATGGAAAATTCTGTATCTGGCACAATTTGGAAAAGTGCTGTTAAACCAGGCAAAATTTATTTTGTTTCCATTTTAGAAATGAAATGAAAAATGGCTGTAGGAATTTTCCCCTATGATGTTACATTTTGAACAAAAGCATAACAAGTTGGACAAGGCTGCTGAACGAGGTCCTCTTTGTAGGGAAACTGTGGGAGAAATAATGTGGTCTGAGCCTGTGTGAGCCGTCTGACTGAGCAAGCAGGTCTGCTGTTCACTACTGGAGTTGTTGTTTCTGGCTGTAGACTGAGAACTGAGGGGTAGAAGGGTGAGGGTGCTGTCACTCCAGCCTTGGCTGTTGGCATCTGAGGAGGGAGCAGTGCCATCTGTGAGGGGCTGCGTCTCAGCCCTGTCACCGAATGGATTGTGGTGGCAAAGTTGAGTTCGTTGCTTGAACACGTGAGGTCAGTCCTGCTCTGGTGTCAGGGAGACAATTCAGCCATTTTTTTGGAGATTTCAATAGCGTGTTGCCTGCTTGTGTGCACTAGTTTCTCCCACATATGGATTTTGTGGGAGAAACCACACGGTTTCTCTACACTTCCTTTCACCTCCTGTGTGCTGCTGTTGCTGCAAATAGTGCAAAAGGGGCTGCCTGGGCACACCCCAGCTTTCCTTCTTAGAACTGTTCTTCACTCTGGTTGAAGTCAGTAAATGTGATCTTTCTGAGCAGAAAAGACAAATTTCTATCTCCAGTGGTCACTTCTTCTTTTCGGGGTGGAGGGAATGGGTTCAGCTTTATATTTTGATGGAATGTAGATTTAAATATTATTAAAATGAGATCTTAGGAAAAAGTGTTTATGTATTTATGGGAAAAAAAAGAACTATGTTAGATAGTTCTTTGAGGTAAATGTACTTGTCAGAGAATTTATTATTTGAGTCCTGTGGTCTTTCTGAATGCATTTGACGTGATCGTTATTCACTTGTACCATTTGTTTCCTGTCTCATTATATAAGTTAGCAAACCACTCTAGGGTTGCCTTTACTTTTATTTGCATTAGAAACTGCACCATAAAAAATGTTCTCCTTGGGTTGCCTGCTGCTGAGCCAAGAGCTGTAAATAAAGTGGTTTCTAATTGAAATCCAGGAGAACCACAGAACCATTGTAATTAAAATTAAAAAGCCTCTGGTTTTTCTCTCTTTTTTTTTTTTAATATTACCACGTATCTTTTTTTATAAAGTGAAACAAGCCTCTCTTCTTCCTAGTTACCCTTAACTTGAAGTAGTCACATCTTGCTGTTAGTGTTTCCATGCACTTTTCTGTATAAATGAACAGTGCTAGTTAGAATACTTGAGGTGAGGTTTTTTTATTGTTTTGTTTTTAAAATTTTTTTTCTTTCTTTTTTTTTTCAATTTTTTTATTTACAGAATTTACTTATAAAGAAGGACAGTTTTGGACAAGAGTGAGGAAAAAAAAATTGTGGGTAAGCTTGGTATGAGCATCTTGTGATCTACGGGCAGATATTACTGAGAAGTGGTTTTCTGCTTTTGACTGGGAGGATGGGCACATGTTGCCACTCATGTTTTAATGGAATACTCCATCTGCTGTCAAGCCAAGTCTCTTTCTGAACATGAAAGTTTTGTGCCAAATGCAACATCAAATCCAGATAAAAGTGGTGGGGTGTTTGCTTCAGCACTCTGTAAATGTTAAAACCCAATGTGTCTAAGAGGGTGGGCAAATCCAGATCATCTTGTGTATCTGGTTCTTTGCTTATTTTAAAATGGCAAATACATGTCATTCCATGTCATTGGTTGTTAATTTGAATCACATAGGCAGGTATTCTTTTGATCTGTAAACGGCTGTTTTGTTGGGGATTTTTTAGTTAGCTAGTTTGGTATTATCTGCTTTATTCGTAGAGTTCTCATCACAGATTACCTAATGTGTTGGATTCCTGTCTCTTGTGCTGCATGTTATTTTTACCCTTTTTGCAAAGGCTGATGCTATGCCACCAAAGAGATTTTTTTTTTTCTCCCAGTGTTAAGGAGATGCAGTGAGTCTGTCATCCATTCTTAAGGTTCAGAATCCATAATACTCATGTGTTTTGCTCTAATCATCTGCAGTGTAATTTTTTTTTTATTCTGCATATTGACAGGGTAATTTTTTGTTCAGCTATGACAGCCATGAATCATTCGGCAAGTTATTTGATTCACATGGATGATGATTCTCTCTTTTTTTTAAAGCACCTGGTGGGGAAGGCAAGAACTCTTTTCTTGCTGCTTTACCAGATTTAGGAGTGGGAGCTGTGAAGGTCTTTGCTTATCCTGCTTATTAGAAACAAAGCAGATGCTAACAACCCTGTGAGCCTAGAACCTCTTGTCTGCAGTGGTCCTTTAGGCATTGGGATGGAGTCAAAATCCTGAATTATGTTAGGGTTTCCCATCTTAGTTAAAGTCTTTCAGTTTAGGACCTTCCAAGAGACAGGAACTCACTGGAAATTGTGACATTCTCAAGTCCAGGTCAACTTCTTTCCAATAATAACTGAGGCAATTTATCCATTTGAGGATATGGCTAAAATTGAAATGGAAATGAGCCTAGTTGCCGAAGTCTTGCCAGAGATTCTATTTTTATTGAGCATCATCTTGTTGTTAAGAGCCTATTGAAGCTGAGAAATGGAAGTGAGATCTGGAAGAAGTAGGTGATGGTGATTTAAAATATATGAAATTGTTCAGGTAAACGAACCAGAAACTTCTCGGTGACTCAGTGTTCTGTTATTGTGGATGTATAAAATACACCATTCTTGTGCTTGTGTGAAAGATCTGTACCTGGGACAGCAGACCAGTAAAGTCATGTCCACAGAGTTATGCTGCCGTTTTCATCTCAGGTTGAATGGACTGTGTAACCCCATAAAGATGTAAAAATAGTCATCAGCCACAGACCGTAGAGTGAAACTGCATGTCTGTTACCACTGGAGAAGTTGTACAGACTGCTCTCAGTGTTTGTCCTTTGAAAAGGATGGACAACTGTGAGGATTCTCAAATCTTCTCTTTCTCACCAGACTCACCAGAAATCTCAGAGATGTCTATGGTCTGTCCATCTCAGGATTTCATGTCTTAAGTAGTCCTGTGTTGTCCAGAGAAAATTACTAGTCACGTAAATGTTTTACTGTTAGAAATGTTTTTCTGTTCAGGACTTCATAGCTCACACTAGTGAATAAATCATCAGAATCTCATCTTCAGGTTTTCCTGACAGGAACAGGTGTATCTATTGGAAATAAGGACATAATCATTTATCAAATGGATCTCCAGGACTGTGCTGTGTAGTTGTACTGTGGTTTGCTGATCTATGTAGAGAGGCATGACCAGCTGCCTCAGCACTGCCTGTGCACAGAGTACCAGAGAGGTGTTTTTCTTCTTGCACAAACACAGAAAGATTTTCTCCATTCATCATCAGCTCTTGATGTCTCTGTGGGGAAGGAGAGCACTCCTGGGTTGTGGCTTCTGCTGGTACACCAGGGGCAAAAAGAGGAGGCTGGAGCTGGCAGGAAGTAAGGCACACCAGACCAGCACTCCTCTGTTTTCAACAGGTGTTTGTATTGTGCAAAACCATTGTAATAGTTTTTGGGAAGAAAACATTATCCGTGTGTCAGAAGGTCACTGGGGAATGGTGGCTGACGCTTGCAGGGCTTCAGAAAGTGTCAGAAAAGTTTGATAATTCAAGGTCTCTCTGTGAAGGAAGATGATTTTATGCCATCTCTCTTCCAGATAAGGGCAGGAGATCTCAAAGGAACAGGGCATTGCAGTTGGTCTATTAAGACCATTTCAGCCTTGCAGAGCTCAGGGAGGATGCTGCAAGAGAGAACTCTGGAGTTCATGGGATTGCAACTGGAACTTTCAGCGTGCAGAGGAATTTCAGTCCACTCTTGAATATAGACTTGGTGTCATGGCTTAACTCCAGCCAGCGACTAAGTACCACACAGCCACACTCCAGTGGGATGGGGAGGAGAATCAGAAAAGGTAAAACCCATGGCTTAACAACTGGAAGAAAGTAAAATAAAATAATAAGGAACTGTAAGGAAAAGGGAGATAACAAAAATAGAGAGAAGGACAAGTGTTGCACAACACAGTTGCTCCCCACCTACTTGCCAGTGTCCGGACAGTCCCTGAGCAGCAATCCTCCCCCCAGTGTATATACTGGGCATGATGTTCTGTGCTGTGGGATATCCCTTTGGCCAGTGCAGGTCAGCTGTCCTGGCTGTGCTCCCTGCCAGCTTCTTGTGCACCTCTGCACTGGCAAAGCGTGTAAAACTGAAAAGTCCTTGACTAAGAGTGAGCACTTCTTAGCTACAACTAAAACATGAGGGATGATATTCCCTCTCATCCTAAAACCAAAACATAGCACTGTACCAGCTACCGGAAAGATAATTATCTCTATCCCGGTGGAAATCAGGCCACTGGCTAAAACTAATGCAGAAGATGGAGAGAGATGCAGCATTTGACATAGCTAGGCATTACTGGAAAATATACCAGTAGGATAACATGAGACTGCATAGACTGATCTGAGTCCTGCATTACCAGAGGCATTAACGAAGGGGAAGATGAGGTAAAGAATGCCTTAAGGTTTTTCTGTGAAATGGTCTTCCTCCAAGGCAATGTCCTGTAAAAAAACTAAAACGAAAATCAAATCTATACTGGGGTTCTCAGTATTAAAAAAAAAAAAAATTAAAAATAGGCTTACTGAAACTCTTCACTTTCAAAGATTTAGATTTTCATGCTGTTGTTATCTGGTACAGCATCTGATACAGACTTTTCTCGTAGCCTGAATTTGCAGTCCAGAAATGCTAAGAACATGACAGAAACAGTACTCTTGATTATCTTTTGTCTTGTGCAGTTACTGCTTTTCCAGAAGACTTGTCTTCAAATCTCCTATAAGGACAATTGGATTTCAAATTTTTTTTTTTTTTTAGGTAGGACCATTGCCTATTAAAAAAATAAAACATTGTTTTGTGCAAGCCAAAATCATATTACTGTTGTTCTAGCCTGATTCTTGGCATCTGAAGGAAAACAAATCTTTGTGCATTAGGTATTCAGAGGCAACTTTAAATCATATGTGCAGTGCCTTCATTATATGTTATTCATTCTTACTGCCTATTAGATGAAGCACAGTAATAAGAATTCTCCATTGCAAGATGAAGGAACAAATGTAAGGTTGTTCATACATAGGAGAAAATCCTTTAATAATCTTGTAACCCTACCTGGGAGGTTTCTGCTTGAATTCTTTATCAGATGAGGCTGCTGTTGAACACCTACCTGACACTCCTGCAGGTTGGTGCTTTCCTCCTTTGGGTGTAGTCTTGGGGTAAGGCTGTTTGGAATGCCCTGGCGCTATGCAAGTTTTGCAGCCTGCACCTAAGTTCAAGGCCATGAGGTTTGGCCAAGAGGAATAATGGTGTTTCCTTAGCATGAGTGCTGGTGTGCCATTGGAGCTAAGTGCAGGCAAGCAAGGACGAGGCTCGGCATCTCTTGGACCTGCAGGCCACACCATGGTAGCACCAGCCTTCCCTGTCACAGTGTGCCACCATGCTTTCAGCATGGGAATAGGTGTCACCATGGCGGGGCTTCTCGGGAGCCGTGTGCCCCTGCTACACCTTCCCTTGAGTCTGGCTGTGTTGAAGCTTTGGGGAGATCCGTAAGCTGCTTACTCTGGGTGAGAGAAGCTGAAGCACTGCCTGCTGAGGTCTGGCTGGTGTTGCCCGAGCTGCTTTTGCTTCTGATTTGATCAGCACACTTCAATGTCTCTCACCTTTCGTTTCTGCTGAAGTTGTTTTTACCTCCTCTTTTAGCTTTTTTAAAATGAACTCTTAATCCCTCCCCACTCCCATTGTACAGCTCCTAGTTATGTTATCTGGTGTTTGCGGTGATGAGGGTTGTTAGAAATGGCATTTTTGGCTGCATTTTTCAGTCATGAAGTCCACAGTCAGAACTAAAAATGCTTGAGGTCCATGGCACTACTTTGCAATCCTCTGGTCATACTGCTTGTAGCCGCTGTTGCTTGGGCAGTTCCCAAGGGTGCTTCAGTGGGGGACATCCATGCTGCTCAGAATTACAAATTACTTTACCAGTCAGATGTCTCAAGTAGATAATCCAGAGGTTTGAATCTGCTGTAAATGAAAAGTGAACAGAAGGGAAACCACGAGTGTGTCAGCATCACCATCTTCTTTCCAGAATCCTGTGATAAATCTGATAATACTGTTCTGAGAATTGCTTGCCTACTAATTATTGGAAAAGCATTACCTTTTCTTTGTGTCTGTAATTAGCATTTCAGCTTGAGTCTAAGGCCTGATGATAAATGAGCCTGGTATGCCACAGGTTCAGCAAATGATGAAAAACTGAAGTCTGTGTTTGCTTACTTTCTTTCTCCATAAAACAAACAAAACTTGAGTTGATCTCTGAGTAGAAACGCTGTCAGAAATGATGTGGTCTAACGGAGGAGGTTGGTTTTATTTCTCCATTTCCTCATCGAGTGGCTCACAGTACGTGTAAACAATGCAATAAATAAATAGTCTGAGTCCAATCTTAGCTAAGATAACCATGAAAAATCTGTTTATGTGTCCCTAAATCAGAAGACAGAAATGCATCTCTACGAACTGATAGGAGAATTATAGAGTAAGTCTTTAAAAGTATGATCTGGAGCAGCCAAGATTTCCAGATAGCACACTATGAAACTTAATAGCCATGTAAAACAATTGGTAACAAATGTTGATGTAAAAATATTGTATGTCCATTGAGGTAAGTCTTTTAAGGACGGAGAATAGACTGAAAAGTTAAGGCAAGCTTTGTGAAATGGTACTGAGGTTCTGTCTGCTGTGCTGGTTTGTGGGGTTTGAGATGCAGAACTTGGTACGTAGCCACGTGAACAACAGCATGTCTGAATGCAAGACTTCTCTGAACAGGATTTGTGCTAAGCGTGTTATCTGGTTTGTTTAAAGATATGAGCTTGCTCTGAAGGTGTCGGAGGTCTTTTGCAGACTATTTGTAGAGATAATTCGTCGAGCCTTCTCTAAATGACAGCAGATGGGAAATCACAGAATTTAGCTGTAGTGTGATGTCTCAAGGAGAGATAAACCAGTGGACAGACTGTGGAAGGTTATTCCAGAGGGGAAACCTCAACAGCTTAAGTAAACAGGACTTGAGAGTATGTCCACTGCTACCTCCTAGCAACCAAAACTTGTGAGGTTCAGTTGGCGCAGATCCACTTGCTTGGAGGACGATTATGCATAATTCAAGCTAGATTCAGGTCATTGTGACCTCAGAGAAAATTTGGACTTGAAATGAGACGTCATCCTCTGGCTCCTCTTGTAGAGCCCCCAGTTCCTTCATCTTCATGCAAACACTGTGCCGGGGTGCCAGTGGGATCGTGGGAAATGTGGGCAGAGCCTGTTGTCTCTTGAATTGTCTGGGGCATTAATTCAAGATCTATCTGTGATAGAGTTGAAAATGGTATGAAAAGGTCAGGCATACATTGCTTTCAGTTGGAGGCATGATGTTTGGTAACATTTCAGTAAATCTGAAGGATTTCTTGGTCAGCTGGTAAGACAGAGTCACAGATGACAAGCAAGTTTATCATCATCTTCAAAGTGTTTCCTACTTATAATTCACAAGAGAGGATGCTGTAGTGGGGTACTGTGCCTGCTATAGAGAAGGTTTCTTCCCTGGTGCTTGATAGGCACTCACTGGAAACTCCCTCCTCCTGTTCTACTAAGAAACAAGATGGCAGTTTAGTCAGAAATAAAGCTTTAGCTGTTAAATTATTTAAAAGACTCTTTTCTTACTTGCTCTTCTGTTCTTCTCACTCCCTCCCCCCAAGTTTTTCACAAAATAAAAACAAACAAACAAACAAAACCCCAAAACCAACCGAAATAAATAAACCCCCTCTAGCCAAATAATTATCTTTAGCCTCCCCAGGAAGGGAGGCACTACTCTAATCTGTGGGGGTTTGTTTATATTTCTCTCAAATGAACGTTAAGCAGGATGAACTTGCTTCTTGCAGAATGATACGTGTTTACTTCGTCACTTCCGTGTCAATAAAGCACCTCTTTAAGGTTTTCTGTGTGCTTTGTTACAAGCTGGCAAACTGAAGAGAGTGTTGTACAGCTGGACTTGCACTGAGTGTGGGCAGTACCACGAACATGAAGTTACAGGGCTGGGAACATGCCTGCTCCAAAACTGAGGTGGTTTTTGAAGAGGAATTGCAGAAGCCAGTACTCAAAGCTTCAGAGGCTGCCTATCTGTACCTGGAGGGTAAATGGGTGAAACGTTCATAGCTTAGCTAGGAGACCTTTTTGGGAGCATTGTTGTTATTTTTGCAAGTATTAAATGCAAAATCTGAATTTATGGCAAAAAACTATCCATAAATTGTGCCTAGCCCTTCTTCCTTGCTTGCAAGCTGAAGGCCCCGAGGTATTGAAAAGCACTGCCCTTTCCCCTCTTCTGTGCTACTTCTGGTTATGTGGAATACTCGGAAAGGAAACTGAGGATTGGCAAGTAATACTCACCCTATAGGAAAGTCTGTGTAAGGGAGAAGATTACTACAGGGATGGCTAAGAGCTTTTAATGTAATGAAGAAGAAAATAGTCAGTGGAGCTAATACTTGTGGGGAATAAATTCTTCATAGAAAGTTGAGAAATGTTCTTCTGAAAATGGTAGAAGTAATTGTAAAAGCTGAATGGCGTGGCATTTAATTATGTAAGGAACAAAAGAGGCTAAAAAAAATAATAACCTGGTATATCAGAAAGCAATTTAAAATATAAGCTAGGGAAAATGGAATATTTCTGTCACAGTAAGATGAATTCCACCACTGGCTGCATTGATTTCGTGTCTCAAGTTTTGTTCCAAACAGATCTGTAACTGGAGGGGAATGGGGGTGTGGGAAAGGCATACTTTCTTTCTCTCAGTCTCCCAAGCCAACCCATTCCCCTGCTCAGCAAGAATGGTGAGAAAGATATGGATAAAAACACAAACAGGACTTAATAATTTAATTAGCTCTGATGGTCATCCAATCTCCAGTTGTCTGGTAATTGTCTCTTTCAAAGGGATCATTTGAAGCAGAGCTTCATATGCTTTGTGCATGTCAGTAAACTAAGCTTGTTAGTGTACAGTGCAAAGGCCAAAGCTGAATTCTTGTGGGTATTCGCAGCCTTTAATAAATAGCGCGGCAGCACCGAGGAGGAATCATTCCTTACACCCACTCGCCCTTAAGATGTTTCCCTTCAATTCAGAAATTAATATTCAGTTGAAAAGTTATTATACATTTTGTGTCTTTTAAAATATTCTTGGCACTGCATAGGAGTCAGTCTGCAGAGGGGTGGGATGGGTTGGGGTTTTTTTTTTCCCCACCTACCTTCTGCAGGGAAGATCTGGAGCCAAGAAGTAGCTGTAAGACTTTTAGGTTTGTCTGCTGATTGGTTTGAGGTTGGGGGTTTTTTTGGTCTCATAGTGCTGTTTCCTGAGCTGTGGAGCTCCTGCTCCATCTTCTTAGGGCAGGGTTGGCATGTTAGTGTGGCACAAGAGGTCCAAACATCAGGTTATCAGGTTGCTGACAGAAGATCTTGCTGTGACGTGTTCTCAACTCTGCCAAATTGGAACAATTAGGGCTAAAGCTCATTATGGCGGATGTCCACATAGAGTTTTTATTCAAGCGATTGGGGAATTTCTTTTAGGAGAGTGTGTGGTTTGCAGTAATTTTGCAAAGGGAAAGAATGGTTTGCGGTTTTTCCAAGGAGTTGTTTATTGATGTCATTTTTGGCAATGATTTTGTTTGAACAGTTTTAGTCACCTCATAGTTTTAAGTAAGAAACTGAAATTTTGCAAGAGTGTGGGCTTGAGGTATTAAGAATAATGAAAAGAAGGGCTGGCGGAAGTGTGTTGCAGAACTCCCTGTACTGAATGATTGGATGATAAAATGCTGGAGGAAATTGCTTGTAGATAAATGAAAGCAATGCATGTAGGAGGAGGAGGGCAGTCACAATGCAGAGCATGCCTGATGAGTGCTGCACCAGGTGTCAACTGCTCTGGAGGAGACTTAGTGGTTGTCCTGTAGAAATGGCAGCGAAATGATAGACGAAACAGGTGTCAGTACTTGTTAGTCAAGGAACAGAAAACAAACCAGAAAGCATGAATGTGCTGCTGTGTAAATGTGTGGTGCTCAATACCTGTCTTCAATACCATATGTGGCTCTGGTCCTCCCTGTCTCCCATTTCACCTCCCCTAGTCCGCAAAGTATTGTAAAAAAAGAAGGAAAATCCAAAGTGTGGGGTGACAAAAAGCCGCCAGGAGCCCTTGGTCTGGAAGGAGACCTGCAAAAATGATGAATGTCGCAAAGAAAGAGATGGGGAGTGAGTGTCTGCTGTCCTTCCAAGGAGATGAGCAGGAGATGAGCACAGGAGAGCTGTGAAGGGGAAGATGATGGGTTCTGCAGTAGCTCTGGGGCTCCTGTACTGCCAACCGGGTTGCTCTCTGAATTCAATAAGGAGAGGACAAGAGATGGTCATGGGGTAGGAGGTATAGGGGAATTTTCTCCTGGATGGGCCAAGCTGAGCCCTGCTGAAGGGAGCAGGGTTACGTTCTGGCCGGTGCCAGAGAGCAGTCGCTTGATGCAGCTGCCAAGGCAGGCACCTCCTGGGTTATGCCTGTGGTGTAACTGGTGGTCTCCTCTCGTGTGAGCACCCATTTGCTTTGTGTGATGGGGATGAAGCTGACCAGTAGCTCAAGTCAAAGACACTTCAAACATAATCTCACGTTGTACTGCGTGTGTTATCTGAAGCTTTGGACCCTACGCATGAAAAACTAATAAATTTTGGAATTTGTGATCTGTCTGTGGAATAGCATCTCATCTGTAAGATGCTCCGTTTGTCTAAGCCATTTTCTCTGAAAAGAAATGTCATGCAATATTCCTGAAGCATTTCAACGATGTAGAAATGAGCACATAAAAACAATTATGCATGCTTGGAGAATCCTGTCCTTAGAGGAGAATTTGAATTCCTAGAGTTTTTTTAGGAAGGTGCAAGCAAAAAGCTGAACATGGACCAGGGAAAGGGAACAAATTCATGAGGCTGAAGATTAAGAGAGGACTTCCAGCATGTGAGGGGAGACTCTGCTCAGATATAGTTGTGTTAAGTGAACCAAAGTAATGGTATAAGATTGATGATGATAATTCTGGTACTGGTAACTATTTTGCTGCTGATTTAGCCAGTTGATATTACAGTCTTTGTTGGTATTGCTTGTTTAATACGCATACTCTATTGTTGTTCTTGCATTTCTTATCTTACGATGGCTAACTTTTCCCTTTCCTGCTCCAAAACTAATTAAATGCTGTTTAATCATAACCAAGCAGTTTAGATAAGAAGATGCTCTTCAATACTATGATTTATTTTTTCTTCCTTTGGTATCTTCTCAGAATCATATTTTGGGTGCTCTGGTGATCTACAGGAAGTCTGAGTTCCCAATTGTAACACCTTGGGATAAGTTCTTAATGTCAAATGATACAGAAGTTAATGCCATTAAAGTAACTCATAGAATCACAGAATCCTAGAATGGTTTCTGTTGGAAGGCACCTTAAAGACCATCCAGTTCCAACCCCCCTGCTCTGGGCAGGACACCTCCCACTAAGCCAGGCTGCTCAGAGCTCCACGCAGCCTGGCCTTGAACACTTCCAGGAATGGGGCAGCCGCAGATTCTCTGGGCAACCTGTTCCAGTGCCTCACCACCCTCACAGAAAATAATTTCCTCCCAATATCTAATCTAAACCTATTCACTTTCAATTAGAAACCATTCCTCCTGTCCTGTCACTAAATTTGCTTTGTGAAGGCTCATGCAGGACTAATTCAGCTTTCATCTAGAAATCTTCCTCTTGTGTGTTGCAATAACATGCAAGCACGTGGAAACTTTGATTTTCTGAAGTGTAACATGACTGGAAAAAATCCCTGTCTTTGGTGTGATGCCTAGACTTCTACTGCCATCCTCCATTTTATTCCTGGGAAAATACCTACTTTACCTTGCAGTGTGAAGCTTTGCTGATCAATATGTTACAAGCACAGTAAAGTTCAAGAAATTGCCTCCATTACTATCTTGAGATGAGAAATTGATTCAGCTGCATTCTCTTTCTGCTAATTCATCTGTGCTTTACATTCCCATAAAAGGTATTATGTGCTTCTTATTTTCCAGCAGCGTCATCAATCCTAATGAAGAGAGAAGACTGAAAATTTATATTGTGTATATGGAATAGCGGATCTCTGACTTAGCTCTTAGTTTGTAGATGTTTCTGTAGGCTTCACTTCTCAGCTTCTCCTTACTGTGCTTTGTTTGTATGCAAAATCTAGGGGCTGGGATGGAAGCAAACTGAAGAATATGGCAAAGGAATATAAAACTAGATTGCTTTCTAATCTAAACCTCAAAAAATGAGATGGTGATTAAATCTGATGGAAAGAATTAAAATCTCATTTGTGAATTTGATGTACATCTGCAGTGTTTGGTCCTGCATTAATTATGTTGGGACTTTTTGCAGTATTTATCAGCCATCAGTTCTCTACCTCTGGTTCTAAAATGTCCAGAGTTTTACTTTTTAACTGTGTTATTGTATATGAGACCTTTGCACGTGTCTGGTAATTTCTGTAACCCTGCCTAGGGGTGGTATTGTAGCTCTAATGATGAAAGTGGTATGGTGGGAAAAGCAGCCAGAACAAGTATGAAAAACAGGAAAGGGCTTTCCTGGGTATTTCAGTTGTTGTTTTTCCTAGTGTCCATCAGCCTGGCCTCTGTAGGAAACTACCAGGAATGGTTTGTCTGTAGAATATTTTGGCATTTTTAGGCTTAATAGTAGCATCATTTGTTCAGAGCAGATGGATAAATAAAAAAGAAAGCAAAATTATACATTGTGACTTTGATCATGGCTCATGATATAGCAGTTATTGTTTTAAATTAAATTTAAACATATTGCAGGTTCTAAATAGCTGTGTTAAACTGAGGCAAAAAACCACAACGTTTTCCCTCTTGGCTCCACTGATGTTAATGTCAGGTTTTCTCTGTGTGTCTAAGTATTTTTTCTTCCAAACAAATGGTACTCAATTTTTAGTCAACTATAAGATTCAATATGCACGTTACAAACCTAGAGGTGTTTAAATAGCAGTGCGAAAACCAAGTCAGATAAAGCATTAAGTACATGTGAGTTTATTAAAACCTTATTTCAACAAAGAGGCAGATTCGTGGATTTGCTTAGAAAAGTTGTGAGCAGACAGGATGCAGGCAGGTGATGAATGGTTATGTTTGGGGACATGTAGCATTTAGGCTCACGTTTGTTGCAAGACATGGGTGCACACAGGTTTTAGTTACTGGGGCTCAACGTGATAATGATGTCATCAAAAACTCACTTAGATCCAAGAAAATCCGTGCGATGCTACCAACATTTACCATCAGCCGAGGTGTTCTGTTAAAGAAAGACATTTTAGGCAGGTCAGGCTTTGTAAGGGGCTCTGCTGTCTCTCATGGTGCACATTTTGATGGGTTGATGTCTGGATTGTGCTGTGCTGTTTTCTTTGGGCTTGGGGGAAGATGAAGGGAGAAGCAGAGACTGGTGTCGGGCAGGACAAGGCAGTTGCTTGGGGTCTTCTCCCCCACCCTGCTGAATAGCTAAGGGAGGACACTTGTCCTGTGCAAGGATCTGCTGGACTTGGGGGGTGGCTTCTTGCTGTATGTGGCAGTATCACAGTGCTTGGGACCCATTAGGGTGATGGTGAGAGGAAGTAAATGTTGGTTGATGTCACTGAGGTTCTGCGATCATTTCTACATTTTCCTCTTAAGCCTGGAATGACTTTCCGAAACCCAGCAGGGCTCAACACAGATGAAGTTTTCCACTGATACCAGTGAGCTGTGAATTGCACCCCAAGTTTCCAAGCCTGTTTCACAGAATCATAAAATACCAGGTGGGAAGGCACTTCAAGGACTATCTGGTCCAGTCCAGAAGACCTTGTATGTTTTTGTTGTACTCCCTAAGGTTCTTGTTAGCCCACTCTTCCAGCCTATCCAGGTCTTCCTGCAGGGTGGCTCTTCCTTCTGAAGTGTCTGCTGCCATGCTTAGTTTGATGTCATTGGCAAACTTTATCAGGGTACACTTGATTCTGTCTTCCAGATCACTTATGAAGGTGTTAAGCTGCAGTGGGCTCAGTGTTGGGGCACCCCCACTTGTGTCACTTTGCCCTTGGTGAATCCATGCTGGCTTTTCCCAGTCACATGCTTCATTTGATTTGTGACAACCTCTTGCAGGATTTGTTCTGTAACTTTCCACAGGGACTGAAGTATGGCTGGTGGGCCTATAATTTCTTGGGTCTCTCTTTAAGCTCTTCTTGTAGATTGAGTGGCATTAGCTGCCTCCCAGTCTTTTGGGGTGTCCCCCAATCCCCTTGACTTCTCAAAGGTCGTGTAGAGTGGCCTCGCAATGATTTCAGCCAGCCTTCTTAACACCCTCAGGTGCTGAGAGCCTTCCTTCAAAGCCATCTAGGCAGCAGCATTGACAAAAACAAACGTGTTGTTTCCATTTAGGTAATTTTAAGATGCCTTGTCTAGATATCTCTTCTGCACTGGGTGACAGCCTGACTGTATCTCCCACATCTTTGACTTTCATTAATCCCTCCCTTCCTGGCTGCTGTACCTGCTCTTGTTTGTGTGATACTTGTCATGTAGGTTGCAAGCTCTGGGCCAGCAAATCTCCTCTCAGGGAGAATATTGACCCTGCCTCTGGGTTCTGTCAAAGAAGCATGAGGTGCTGCGAAATCTTTATGGTCTCTGCAATAGAGGCAAGATGTTGTTTTATTTATTGCATCAACGTAACCCATTCCTCATTTGCAATAGGCGCCAAGCTGAGTAAGAAGAAAAGATTCACTTACTTGTATTTCAGTCTGTAATTTGAAGGTCTGTGGATGTATCAATCCCAGAGACTTGACAACGAAGCAGTCTCTCACAATCAATAAGGGAAAGGGGTTCTTGGTTGTTCTTTAAAGGAATTAGAGTGCTGATAGTTGCCCTCTGCCATAGTGACTTAAAGGATAGAGTAACCTGGAGACACTGTATTGAAGTTAGTATTTTGTTGTGTTGCAATAGGAAGCTCATTGTCACAAATCTGCTTGTGCCAGCTGGAAGATAGTCACATGTGGGGAAAAACTAATTTCCATTCTTTTGCTTTGTTTAGATACGTCACTTTGAGATCACAGAATGAAAGCAGCATGAAATGTTATGGCAAAGACAGCACAAAAAGATACAAGAATCTCACAAATCCTCAAAAATCAGGTAATGTCAGAGCAATTTCAAAGGCTGTCTTGTTTAATAAGGTTCAGTGCTTTTTGACTGTTTTTCAAAATTTGGGCTTCTGAGTCCCTTTGAGTTTATTGACGGACTTCTCAAATCTGGTTAGTTGTGTGTTGGCTGTGTGTCTAGTAAAATACTATTTTGTGTTCCACAGTATGTCTGACACGGGAGATACACACACATTTATATCTTGAAGGACTACTTTGGCTGTATTGTCTCATACAAGCAAAAGGACATTAATTTAAGAAAAAAAGAAGCAGCAACCATGGTGGTCAGGTTTTTTTAGCCATTGGATTTGACTCGGCTCCATTGCTAGGTACCAACATGGTGTGTTTTAGAGGGATGGACTTCTCAGAGGGTCTGCAGCTGCATTTCTCAGAACTCTCCTTTGGGGGAGACACCAGGCTCAAAATAGCTGTTCCCTCCCCACTGAAAGCTTAGCCATATGCTATTTTCCACATACTACTACTTGTGCTTGGTTTTTTTGATTGTTTATCTGTCTCAGGATGTTTCCTCCTTGCCTGTTTTTGCAAATCCTGGCATGTGTTCTTTGACTGGTTCGGAGCATTTCCAGTTACAGAAAAAAGCAATTGCATTGCACTCTTCAGAGCATAAACACTGCAGAGGTCAGGAGGAAACTGCTCAAGTGCATTACAAGGGTGCTCACCTTAAACTAATCTTGTAGGTTTATCATGGTTGTGGTCACAGCAAAAGCTGATGGATTAATGTTTGAAAATTTCCCCCTCTCCCCCAGATCAACAGCAGTGACCAAAGGTTGTAATGTAGCCACAGACAGTAACTGAATGAGGTCTGACCTCTCTGTCATGAGTTCTTTTCATGTCTGCAGAACCAGGATCTTGCTGGGGAATAACAAGTCACTCATTTCAGTAATAGAAGTAAACTAAAATATGAAGCTGAAGACAGTTTTGATGATAGGACATGTTTATTTTCCAGGAAGCGTTTGAGAGTATTGTCCTTGATGGAGGACTTGGTAGAAGGGACTACAATTTGTCTCACCTAAGCAGTCAGTAAACCCAGGATGGCTGAAGAGATTTCAAATCAAGTTTCACTTAATCAAATATGCAGTAAAGTATCAGCAAATATTAAAAAAAATAAAAGTACTGTGTTTATCACAGGTGATCAGCCCCTTTAGTTAGTGCTGTCTTTGGTATGCTTTTTAGTCGCTTAGTCATGGAGTAATGCGATTCAAGTGCCCTTCTGGCCTTAGTCAAGGCTTGTATTTTATTTTTATTTCTAATCAGTATTGCGAGGAGATCACATCATTTTATGTTTGCCATTTTTATGAAGTAATGTGATACCTGCTTCAGTTGCAGTTCTCCGAACCCTTCAGAGTACCTTGAAACTGTAACACCAATTCACCGACAGCAAAGATAATCGGATTTGTTGAAGCAACCTTCTTTGTTTCTTTGGGACTCATGAAATTGTATCTGCCTTAAACTAAATTCAGTTAATGGCTTTATTTAGAAATCAGCCTCTTCTTCTTGAATAACCAGAATTCTGTTAGTTTGGGGAAAAAAAAGTTTTCATTAAATTACCATGCCTCAGAATGCATTTTTTGCATAGATCAAAAGGAGAGGAAAATGTTGCTGATTGTTTGTCTTCCTCCTTTCTTCTCCCCCTTTTCTAGAGACTTTCCTGTGATGATCAACTCTTGTTTTTCCTGTTGGGTTCATTGGGTTTGGTGTTTGGCTTTTGGGTTTTTTTTTTGGTTGCCTTCTTTTAAACTTCATTGAAGTAGAGAAATTGCTCGGTTCCTCTCCCAATGCCATCGTTGTTCTCCCCTCCCCCAAGTCCAATGTGTTTTTTATTAAACTGAATTAGGACATTCTAGTCTCTCTTAAGAGTGGAAATGGGAACAGCTTAAATGAGCAGCCACATGAGACTCAGCAGCCTTTCCAAATGCACTGCAGAAGCTTAGCTGCAAAGAGAATGATAATTTTTGAAGGATTTGTGCAACTGTTGAAGAATTACCAGCATTAATATTAAAAAGCAGCTAATCTGTTTTTCCTTTTCCATTTTAAGAGTATATAGCTTTCTTACTATGCTTGCTATAAAAATCAGTCTACTAAATATTTTGCTTCCTTTCAATCCTGTTCCCTTTTGTAATTCCTCTATTTGCATACTTTCTCATATACTGAAGTGGGTTTTTTGTTGTTGGTTTTGCCTAAAAACGTCAGACTCTGATGTAGATTGCAGATATGGCGTGGGTTTGAGATCTCTGCCATTCAAAACCAGCCAAAACTGAAGTGCAGTAGAAACCATAGGAGCAATTGTATCCAGGATTGGGATGAAAAGGTTTTCATCCATACAAACATTTGTCCTTGAGATGGCTGTAGAAAATTTTTGGTCCTTGAAATCCATATTGCTACTTCAGTGTTTATTCTAACCAAAACAGCAATGAGCCTGATACCTTCTGACCCTTATTATATTTTTGCCTCTCTTTATTGCTATATCAGATGTCTTCAGGATTTCTATAGATACTTTTAGACAGAAAAAAAAAGTAGGTATTTGAGTTATCATCTCACCTCTCTTTCCCTTTTCCTCTTTGCTGGCTCACCCAACCACCTTGCCTGGCATTGGAGATTATTCATTCTCTTTGAATACTGTGCTGATTTTTTCACACGCTTATTTTCTTTGCCAAGAAAAAAAAAAACAGGGGCTTGAACTCTTGGCTGCATGAAAAGTTATGAGGGCAGACCTGCTATCTAAAGAGGCCACAAGAGCACAAGGGTCTCTGAAATATGCCACTCTTACTCTCCTGATTCTGTGCTTCTCAGCCTTCCAGCATTACTCCGGTCTGAAGATGTAGGGACAGTGCCAGCTTCGCACCTGAGAGCTGGGTGTGAGCAGTGCAGGTGGGTCTGTTCTTGGGTAGCACTCCCTTGCTTTTCAAAGCTGCTCTTCTGGCTGGGGTCACAGTGGTGTAGTGGCCAGCTGAAAACCATGCCCGTCTGTGCCCAGCTTAAAGGCTGGGTTATGGTCAGCCTGTGTGGCAGGGCTGCTGGTAGCACTGGTGTTAGCAGAATGCAGGCTGTCAGGGAAGGAACTGCTGTTTATTCCTGTGTCTGTCCTAAAGGAAATCAGAGAGCAAGATGATGTGAATGATGGCTGTCTTGGTTTAGGAATAGCTTGGCAGGAGATCTGACAGTTCTGAATAACAAAACAGGTCAATAAAAACATCCTCATAAAAAAAGGCTAAAAAATGAATAAGAGAAACCCTGGTTCGTTTCTATGGAAGCTAAGTAGGGGAAAAAATCAAAATGAAAGAAGGGAAGGGAAAACTTGATTTTGGATTTCATATTACCCAAAGTTAAGAATGAAGCTTATATTCCAGTGGCAGAAAGACAGCCACACAAGAGAGCCATGCTTCAGCCTGAGTGACTGAGGGGTGGTAAGGCACAATTAAAACATGAGAATACACAGCAGTGACACATTTCTAAACAGGCCTTAAGTATTGAAACACAATTTAGGCTGCTAGAGGTGGTGGTTAACTTTGCTTTAGCAGACATTTTACCATCGCAGAGGGAGGAAGGGACATGAGGAAGGATGGTGCCCAGCAAATGAGTATCTGCTGATGCTGTTGCTTGCAAGTAGCTGCAGATACTCTGTCCTGCAAAAGCTGGTTGAACATGGAGGGGTGGGGGTTTTTTTGCCACCTTATCCAGTCTTCTTTTTTCAGGCCAGCTAGTAATAAATCTGTAAAAGCATGTAGATTTTTAGCTTAAAGGGACAGCTGAAAAACTTGAAATAAGTTGGACAAACTGTAGGATCCAATTCCCTTTTGATACACAGCCATGCAGCATACTGAGATGGGTTAGATTAGTGCTGTAATAACTTTACAACCTTTTAGTGAGTCTGCTTCCTTCAGCATTTGCTCTCGTACAGTCTTTTGTCATCCCTCTCCATTAACTCACTTCTGAAACTGGCTCTGGCTGACATTCAGCCTTGGTTTTGCAGCCCACACCCAGCCCAAATTTTATGCATCGACTTCTTTGCAGTGGATGTCTCGTTCTGAAATGCATGTGAATTCAGGCAGTTCAATTGTGTGACTGTCATTTGATCTGTTATTTTAATTGAGTTGAAAAATTCTGCGGGTTTCGGCTTCTGTGGTGTGTGATGGAGCCACAAGTGTTTATTTTATGTAACTGTCATCTTCTTGGTATTTCACTGCCTGTTGTCTTCTCTAAGTTCATAGAATGGCCTGGGTTGGAAGGGATCTTAAAGGTCATCTAGTTTCAACCCCCCTGCTGTCAGCAGGGACACCTTCCACTAGACCAGACTGCTCAGAGTGCAATCCAGCCTGGCCTCAAGCACTTTCAGGGATGGGACATGCACAGCCTCTCTGGCAATCTGTTCCAGTTCCTCATTATCCTCACAATAAAGAATGTCTTCCTAGTATCTAATCTAAACCCACTCTCTTTCAGTTTGAATCCATTCCCCCTTGTCCTGTCACTACATGCCCTTGTAAAAAGTCCCTCTCCATCTTTCTTGTAGGCTGTCTTCAGGTACTGGAAGGCTGCAATTAGATCATCCTGAACCCTTCTCTTCTCCAGGCTGAACAGTCCCAGTTCTCTCAGCCTTTCCTCATAGGAGAGGTGCTCCATCCCTCTAATCATCTTGGTTGCCTCCTCTGGATTCATTCCAACAGGTCTGTGTCCATCCCATGTTGGGAACCCACAGCTGCTTCTGGCTCTCCGGTGATACAGTTTACAAAGGAAAAAAATTGAATCACCTTTATTGAAGACTGATATTTTCTTCCATTTCAAGTTTACCAGAATTAAGTTATGGCATGCTTCCAGGAGAGACTATTTGTATTGCCTTTCAGTTTCTTGTGTTTGAAGAGGGAGACAGCTGGAGTGTGTAAAGGCATTTCAGCCAGCTTTGCGGGCCCCTGGCTTTCATTTTGGGGAATGGAGCTGTGCAAGTTGCAGGGGACCTTGTCAAAATGATGAGAAAAGAGTTGGAGAAAACCCTTGTCTCTGTTGAAATCAATTGAACTACCATTAGCTTGAGTCCAGATTTCATCCATAAACTTAAGTAGGATATTTCTCTTTCTAGGCAGCCTACAGAAATGTTTCTGTCTGTTGGCATTTGTTTTCATGTTTCTTTGTAATGATTGCATAATTGGGATGTATCTGTAATGTCAGAAATGTAATAGGTTAAGTAGCATAAATGACTGTTAGGAAGAGAAGAAGCACAGAACTGCAGAACCATTGTTGCTTTAAAACTTCTACCAGTTTAGTTGTTCAGTTTAACCATTTAGTAGTCAGAGTTGTTGTGATAAATGGCAGTGATGGGTGTTTAGGCACCAGTGCTAAACACAAAAGAGAAGAAGCACCCTTTTCTTCCTGTCTCTTAAATGGAAATCATTCAGTATGCTGCTAATGGCTTCTCAGTTGGCCAGAGACTAACTTCGGTGCCCCTGAGCCTTAATGATGTCGTGATATACTCTGGTTTTAATCTGACAAGAAATGTATACTGTTAGCATTTTGTTAAAGCTGATAGCAAATGCTGTGTGTACATCATCAGGCCTTTGAATTTAAGCCTTTAGTTCGAGTACTAAAAAAACATTTGGTATCTAAGGGACTGGTTGATTACTGATTATGCTTTTATCAATGTGCATATCTGGGTTTTTTTCTGTTACCTGAAGGTGGAATAACAATGCTTTTTAAACATTTGCATTTTTTCCCTCCAGATCAGTGATGCCTTTGAAAGGAATGTTTTCATCTTTCTTTTATTTTTATTTTGGGGGAGGGGAGACGAGTGTTTGAAAACAATGCAATTTTTTTCAAATGCAATTCTGATAGTGACTAAACTTTGCAGTCCTTTTGTGACTTGATTGTTATTTTAATGTAATACCCCATTATAATTTTTGTCAGATTTTTACAAATGTTTCTGTATGACTCTGATGATAACTCTATCACCTACCTGACAGACAGCAGCAAACTCCATTCCCAAACCAGAGCTGAGTTGAGGATGCTAGAGCTCCTGGAGAGGAAATTTCAATGAACCATTTTTTAATTTTTTTTTTTATTCTGAGAGAGGAGAAGAAAGGTGTTTGTGCTAATGCCACAGATATAAAACCTCTTGACTGCTTTGCAGTGTCCTGAGACCTGTGACAGGTAACCCCCAGGTGAAAGGGTGCAGTAAGTGGAATTTGGCGCATGCCTGAGGGACAGCACTTTCTGTGGTGACTACAACACTAGCTGTGGCTGCTGGTACAGTCCATAGCATCTGCCACTGTGGTGCTCCTGCCTGTGGGAAGAAAAGGGGTCAGGGGCCTGGTTGGCCACTTTATTCATTTTTGTAACAAAATTGGGTTGTTTGCCACCTTAAATCTCTTACTGTCCTTACTCCTGGAATTCTTGTGGTCTTTCAGTTGTCTCCTGGAGACATTTGTTCTCCCTCACTGGTTTGTATTTTTTCTTGTCCTTCAACTAATACTTGTCACTTCAGACTTTAAAAAGAAGGGCCAAACTCAAGGAACTTGGTGTAAATTACAGCTCTGGTAATAGGTGAAATGGGACAAAGCTCCTATACAAAAGGTGTACCTATAGATACAGTAGTGCCCTGCTTTTATGAGAAGATGTGTTCCGAGCGTCTTGACTGGGCTTCCTTAACTTGGCAGGCATAAAAGGAGATGCACATTCCCTCTCTTCCTCTAAACGTTGATGGCCTTTCAGTGTGAAACACCAAACAGTGTTTATTTTTATGCCCTTTTAATGTTTTGTGGAGGGTTTGTTTAGTTTCCCTTCATAATTTTTAATAGGAAGTCTTTGAAGTTGGGTTGTGGATGAAAAATCCTGTTGGCAGCCTGACTATTCATTGTTGACTCCTATCTTCTTTAATTGTTCATCTATAAAAATCTGGAAGGGAATGTGTTCAGAGAAACTGTGAAGCAATGTATATTTCTGGAAAGGGGAAATAAACTCGCAATTATTCTCAGCTATTATTTGTCACGTGAAGATGTTACATACTAATGGTTGCAGATGGTTTACACAAAAACTATACACACTGCAAACCCTCTTCATTGGGAGCTATGGCTTTCTGTTATACATTATGCTAGAATGGAAAAGGTTTTTTTCTGCCTGCAGCTATGTATTACCCTTATTTGCTATTGCTAGCACAAACTCTCTTTAATATGCATCCGGCAATGGTTAAAATTTTCTCCATCACTGACTTCACTTTTATCCACGTAGATCGAGGATTCTTCGTAGGTTAAAAAGGTAAGGACATCAGTGTGCAGGAGTCTTTGGTGGAGAGCATTGCATTCAGAAAATCAGATGTGAAGGAGACAGAGTTAAGGTTTTGGTTTAATATTTCTGTGTTCTTGTTCAAGTTCAGGATCTGCTTTTATTTTAAAATGTATTTATGAGTGCATAAGCATATTGTGCGTATGTGTGACTGTAGACACAGGGATTGCTTCATATTGTGGAATAGTAAAACAATCTTATAATGTGCTTGTGTATTTTTTATTCTTCAAAAACAGTACAGACATCTGTAAAATGTTATTTGAATTACAGTTTATACAGTAAAAATTATAAAAGGCTGCATTCAGTAAAAATTTGCTTGTTAAAATCATGCAACACAAAGAAGGAAGGGTGAGAAGGTGGAACAGAAGTTGGAGTTCAGCATTCCTGATGTAAGGTAACTGGGCAGAAAAGATTTCAGTTGACTGGTTTGGTCTTAGGAGACATACTCTGGGTCAGTCAGCCTCACCTCCATCCCCGGGAAGGTGATGAAACAGCTCATCCTGGATGTCAGCTCTAAGGATGTGGAGGAAAAGAAGGTTATCAGGAGTTGTCAGCAGGGATTCACCAAGGAGAAATAATAGCTTTACCAATCTGATAGCCTTCTATGATGGAATGTGTGGCTGTGTGGGTAGATGAGGGGAGAGCAGTGGATGTTGCCTACCTTGACTTCAGCAAGGCTTTTGACATTGTCTCCCATAACATCCTCATAGGTAAGCTCAGGTGTGTGGGTTAGATGAGTGAGGTGGGTTGAGAACTGGCTGAAGGGATGGTCCCAGAGTTGTGGTCAGTGGTGCAGAGTCTGATTGCAGGCCCGTTGCTGGTGGTGTTCCCTAGGGGCCAGTACTGGGTCCAGCCTTGTTCAACTTATTTCTCAGTGACCTGGATGGAGGGACAGAATGTACTCTCAGCAAGTTTGCTGATGATACAGAACTGGCAGGAGTGTCTGATTTGCCAGAAGCCTGTGTAGCTGTTCAGCATGACCTGCACAAGCTGGAGGGTTGGGTGGAGAGGATCTTAATGAAGTACCATGAAGGCAGGTGCAGGGTCCTGCACCTGTGGAGGAATAACCCCATGGCCCAGCACAGGCTGGCGGCTCAGCTGCTGGAAATCAGCTCTGTGGAGAAGGACCTGGGAGTCCTGGTGAACAACAAGCTGTCCATGAGCCAGCAGTGCCCTTATGGCCAAGGAGGCCAAAGGTATCCAGGGGGGCATTAGGAAGAGCATTGCCAGCAGGTCAAGAGAGGTGATCCTGCCCCTCTCTTTTGCCCTAGTGGGGCATCGTATGAAGTGCTGTGTCAGTTCTGGGCTCTCTAATTCAATAAAGGCAAGGAAGTACTGGGAAGAGTTCAGTGGAGGGTTGTGGAAGTGATAAGGGGACTGGAGCATCTCTTATATGGGAAGGCTGGTTAGCCTGGAGAAAACAGGACTTTATCAATGCATACAAATATCTTAAGGGCAGGTGTCAAAAGGATGGAACCAGGCTCTTTTCAGTGGTGTTCAGCAACAGAACAAGGGGCAATGGGCACAAATTGAAACACAGGAAGTTCCATCTCAGTATGATCCATCCATCCTTACTTTGAGTGTGTCAGAGCACTGGAACAGGCTGCACAGAGAGGCTGTGGAGTTTCCTTCTCTGGAGATATGCATAGGTGAACCTGCTTTAGAAGGGGATTGAACAGATGATCTACAGAGGTCCTTTCCAACCCAACCATTCTGTGATTTTGTGAGTCTATGACTTGGCTTGATAGTCAACTGTCTGACTAAAGCTTGTCACGAGAGCACAGTATATGGCCAACTGAAACTGCTTGAATGTTTATATACTTTAGGGGAAAAGACAGTTTTTAAGAATAAGCTTTTATTGGTTTGGCAGAATGATTTTATCGCAGCACTAGAGGAGAGGCAGGATAATAGGAGGAGATGAAGTAATCTAACTGCTCTGAAATAGCCCAGCTGCTACAATTTTGCATCTGATTATGTATTTCAAACTAGAAGATTTTACAGTTTCCTTTGAGGCAATAACAATAACAGTTTATGGAAAGAGCCAGCACTTACCTTGTCTTTCTCTTACTCTGCAGGTGCTTGGCACACTGAACTTACTGATCTGTGTAGGATTTGTGCTGTGGTCCATTTATTGAAGATGTGAAACGACATCGAGTCTGAGATTGGAATTACTGACAGACTGGAGGAAATTTTAGTCCTTGATCATGATGCACATGGACATGCTGAATTATAAGTAATTCTAGCTTCTTCTCCCCTCCCCTCCCTTCCCCTCACTCAGCTATCTCAGGGTTCATAGAGATTTCCATGGTTTGTGTGCCTGTAAGTTTGGAACAGAAGTGACCAAAAATGGGGGACCAGCAATTGTATAAAACCAATCATACTGCCAACAACAATGAGAACTTATACTACGAACAACACCAAATGAACTCCCTTCCATCTCTAAATCATAGCTATGGGACGTCTGTTATGGATGCTCCCCAGGCATCCCCCCTCTCCCCTCCATTTCCCCAAGATTCAAGGGACAGTATAGCTTTGCCTGTAGGTTCAAAAGGTCTTGGGTCAATGGATACATCTAGACAAACCAGTTGGACACATTCTGGCTCAGGAAACCATGTCCCAGCGAGGAACAATTTGAATAATCAAAGCGCAATGTGGAGCCCCCTCGGGCAGGGGGAGTCCCATGACGGATACCAATATTCTTACCCCCAACCCAGTGAAAACCGATCGCAAAAAATTACCAGTGGGGTCCTGCACAAATTGGACTCCTTTACACAAGTATTTGCTAACCAAAATTTAAGAATTCAAGTCAACAACATGGCTCAGGTTCTGCACACCGAGTCTTCGATGGTGGATAATTCCGGTGACAGTGCGCTCAGGCAGCTGCTGTCCCAGAAGCCGGCGGTTGAGCAACAGCCTGTAACTTCCACCGTACAAAGATACCAACCAGTGCCACAGCAAACACACCAGAATTTTGCAAGCACACAGCAAAAGCAACAAATGCAAGTCATGCAGCACCAACAGTTGTACTACGACTACCAGCAGCACTTATCACAGATGCAGATGCATTCTGCGTTCCAGCAGGGACAGGCGCACGTTCCGCAAATGCAGTCCCAGCAGCTCCTGCCGCAACAGATGCAGCACTTGCAGCAGCCTCAGTACTACGCTCAGCCCCAGCAGGGACACCAGCGGCTCTCGATCCAGGAGATCCAGCAGCAGCAGCAGCCAGCTCGGCAGCAGCGGCAGTGTCCAGTGCAGCTCGCTCAATATTACCAAACGCAACCTGTCATGCAGCAGTTACAGCAGCAGCAGCAGCAGATGCAGTTGCCGCTTTCTCCGTATCACAGGGAAACCGATCCAAAGACTATGCATGAACCACACCAGTACTCTCAGGATCCCAGTCATCCTGTGCAGCTTATCCAGTTGGGAGCAGTGCCTCAGTATTGCTTCCAAGATCCCCACGAACAGTACAGGCACTTGTACCCCCAGAGTTTACTGCAGCAGCAGCAGCAGCAAGATCAGCAGAAGCAATACCTGAGTGAGAGCAGGGTGCCATCCCTGAACTCCCACCTTGGCCTCACTCCACCAGAGACCGCCGAGGATCCCACACGGCAGGAGATTAATTCCGTAGGTAATGCTGTCCCTCATCGAACTCTTTTGCCGCCCTCGGGAGTTCATCTAAACAACAAAAGCTCTCAGCAAGACTCTTCCAGCACCACATGGCCTCAGGTGGGTGGTATTTTAGATCCATGCCCAGCCAAATTTGTTTGCAGAAGAGTAGCAAACTGTGGAAACTAAGTGGTTTCAGCAGAGGCAGAAGGTTAGGATGTGAACAGTGGGCATCTCTGGGATGTTCTGGGGAACTTCATTAACAGACTTCTGTCTACACCTCTGGGTTGGCTTTGGGCCAGGTTGGCAGCAGCACAGAACTGCTGCTGCGAGGCTGCTGCTTTCCTTGTGAGAGGCTTTGGGAAGTTCTGTCTTGGTTTCTGGGAAAGAGGGACTCGGTTACAACAGAGCCTTCCTGCTAATTTTTCAACACTGTGGGCTCAATTGTTCGGAAGCAGTTAGTCAACTCTGTTTCCAAAAGTAGTGCTTCTGGGTCAAAGCAAAGGCTTCAAACAGCAGGTGAGTGAAAAAAACTTGAACTAGCTTTGCTCACAGGGGCAGATTTGTTGTCTGGCTCTCAACTCAGAGGCTTTTAATAGTAGTAAAATTGTATGCAAAATGCAGACTTAATGCTGTGAGGACCTTCATTTACACAGTATTTCCTGCAAAATTCTTTTCTCAACTTTTTCCCCTCTTTTCCAATCTCCTGTTTTGATAGCAGGTGCAACTGTCAGATGGCAGACTGCAGCCACTGTCCCCAGAACAAAGGTATTTTTAAAATATTCTTTTTGTCGTTTTAATTAAATATGAGAAATGCAAAGGAAATCTGTATTTAGAGGGAAAAGAATGCAGTCTGCGTAATAACTGTTGTTCTTCTAGAAACATCTTTAGTTTTGTGATTTTAAATTTTTATGATTTCCAGCATCCCCCCAAAGCAACAGAATCAAATAAATGCTTTTAAAAAAAAAAAAAAAAAAAGGAGGGACCAAAGGAAAACCAAAAGCAGGGAAGCTCCAGTGTTGCATTTGTAAGAAAAGGGATGCTGTGTGGTTTGCATTTGTATCTTTGGCAGCGGAGATCTTCCATTTTTTTCTTAAGGTCTCACCTCTGAAGGACCAAGGCGTCCATCAGAGTGCCCACCATAAGTTAGAGGCATTGTGTCCAAGTACTTGTTCATTGCTGTCATGAGTGGGGAAATGCAGGTCTGTCATGGTAGATCTTATGGGTTCTCAGACTCTTCTGTATTGATGAGCATGTCCTACTCAAAACTTCCCTTCTCCCCATCTTGGGAGCAGCTGATCAAGGTTATTGGCTATATATTGACATTCCAAGTCACCACGTGCTAGCTTGTGACTTCATAACCATCTAGCTGTAAAATTTTATTGACTTCCTTGATTAAAAAAGCTCCCTCTGCAACAAAGGGAATATGCCAAACTAATGTTTTTTTCTTCTGTTCCATGCTTAAAAAAATGAAAATAAAAATAGTGGCCAGAACAGAGAAACACTTCCTGAGAGAGCTGATGCGAAGAACAAGCTAATGTGTTCAATATGCTTGAAGGAATTTAAGAGTTTGCCTGCTCTAAATGGTCACATGAGGTCACATGGAGGAGTAAGAGCATCTCCTAACTTCAAACAGGTAGCAGTCCATTTGACTTCAGTATTTGGCACTGTCCTTTTGTGTTGATGTTTGCTTGCTTTGCCGTGCTTTGCTTTGCTGTCAAAACTTGTTCTTCTCAGCACTGTTTTGTTATGTCATACCCTGTGGAAGTAGAAATGCACATAATTCTATTAGTTTGTAGGCCAGAAGTCTTGTTTTAAAGACAGAGGCAGTGGTGGAAGACAGATCAGTGTTTGTCCTTCTCTGTTTCTCTGCACGTTACAGAACACCCTACCAAGTCATGTCAGGAGTGTCTAATTTTTTTCCTCCTCATGTTTGTTTATTATATTAGAAATACCAGGAACATCAAGTCTTCCTTATTTTCATTTGAACTACTTGGATGACTAAGGAATATTTATTGGAAGCCTTCCCAGGCTTTAACTGGAGGAGCAGAATTGTTGAATCTTTGACAGCTTTCTTCCAAAGTGTTTTAGTTGTATAGGTATCAACAAATACCAAACCAAAAATGTGTTTGAGTTCTTCTGCATAAAAATAACTTGCCCTGTCAGTCAGTCTTTCACTATCCTGATATTTTAGAAATTCTGTCCCAACAGGGAATACCATAGGAAGGCAAAGAGCTACCAGAGTTCCACAGTTAGTGTTTTGGTTTTTAGTTGGATGATGGAGAATTCTGTGTTTGTAGTGATAAAAAGAGACGTGTTTGTCTCCCCTCCTACAAGTTACCTTGTAGAGGTGCTTCAGGTGATTATTTGTCACCAAGACTGAATCCTATGTAGGAGTCACAAGTAACCTGCCAACTTCATTTGAGGCAAATAAGGAGTCCCAAGAAGGAACACTGTTGTGTGTTTTGTAACCCTGGCCACTTCTTTTCAGCCATGGTGCACACGTTGCGTAGTGCACCGATCCAGAAGCAGCGCTCCCTCACTCGGGCTGAAAGCCTTTAATTGTCTGTACAGGATGAAGGAGAGAAACCACCACAGCAGCCGCTGCCTAAAGAGGTGGATGGCCTCGCGCCCATCGTCATGCCAGTGTCTGTCCCTGTAAAGCTTCTGTCACCTGAGCCCAGCACGCAGCCCTCTGCCAGCACTGCCACAGTCACAGACAAGCCTGCCAACTCTGTGTCAGATGACGAGATGCCCGTTCTCGTGAAGATGACTTACTCTCCACCGTGCAGTCCAAAAGTGGCCAACCCCTGCTCATCCTCTGTGAGTGCTGTGTTTCTTGCCACTAACTGTCCTGTGCTTGTTAAATCCCTTTGCTTGTAGTGCTGCTACTTTCTAAAACATCTGTATTTTAGAATATTTTCTGGAATCTCTATGATTCCTAATGAATAAAAGAAGTCCTGGAGCATCAGAGCATTACTTCCTCAATCATTTGAAAATATTAATTTTCCTTTGCTGAGGAATCAAGATCTAAGTTGAAAACAAATAATTTGAAATTGGAATGTGATATTCTTTTATCCCACTAGAACAAAGGGATTTACTATCTTTTTACTGGTTTTGTTTTTTCCTTTTCAGGCTGCTTCATTGTTACGTTATTGCTTAAAATCGGCAGTTTTATTTCTTCCTGTTTTCTGAAGTCAGATATATGTGCTTCTCATTTCAGCCAAAGAGGGTGCAGTGCTTAGAGTGTGTGCTCTAAGCCAATATGAAACTCGGAGTTCTGCAGTGAAGTCATTTTTCCCTTTCTCTCTGCATGCATCAGCTCTAAGGGTTAATCACTGGGATTTCTGATACAGGAAAAATAGCTCTGCTCAGTGCTTTCATTTCGCTTATAAAACTGAAATGGCCAGGCAGCACAAGGAATTGATGAGTGCTTGAATGAGATGTGAGAATGCTCATTATTATTTTCCTGAAGGAGTCCTGGAGCAAGCAGTATTTATTTCGTGTTCTGGTGTAGAAATGGATTCTGCTCATTCCTTCAAATCCATTTTGGCAGACTACGCCATGATAAGGGATTACTGGGGAGTATAAGTACTGTATGGTATTATCTGTACAATGCAGAGAAATATCCTTGTGATATTTTTGATTTTCCTTCTCTATGTGAGGCTGATGGCCAAATGAGGGGACGGCATTATACCATCATGGGTGACTCCTTACAATATTCACTCCTGACTCTTCATTCAGACATACACACTAATTTTAAATATATATAAGTGTATATAAAATCTCTCTTCTCTTCCTTTAAGACAGAGGTTTTACACATAAACTTCCACTTTACTGTGAAAGCCATCATTTCACGATACTTAGTAACTCAGCGGTACAATTTTTCATTTCTATTTCTAGTTCCTCTGAAGAATAGGGACAGTCTTTTCTGAATCCTTGAGCTCTGAGTGGGAGATCGTCTCTAGAGACACCAGAGTAGGTAGCTTGGGCTTGTGTATTTCTGCAACGTATGTAAAGTGACTGTGATTAAATCTGCCAGTGTTTGGCTAAATGCACATTCATTCCTTCAAAATTATGCTTTGTTATTGCCCAAGCAAACCAAACTCACGCAGTTCCCTCTCTGGACCCTATCTTTTATATAAGCAGTAGCATGGGAAACATTAAAAGATCAAAAGATCCACAGTTTCCTCTTCTTCTGTAAAGAGATTGTGCCATTGGAGAGGGGTTTTTTTTAATACCAAAGAAGTGAAGCTGTGTTGCATTTATTTATACTGTGCTTTGAGCTGTCCAGAAAAGCTCCTACAAAACTCATGGAATCAGTAAAATGAAACAGCAGAAAGGAACTAAACATTCATCAAGGCTGCAGGATGGTGAGCTGAAGCTAGCAGTCAAGTGAGGTCCATCAGGATCTCTGGATAGGTCCAGAGTGAACCTATCAAGGTGCAGCAGCAGGGCCCACAAGGATGCATTCTGTCTTGGATAATGGGAATCAGTTTCTCGAGCTTCAGGAAAGTATTGGGGTGGTTCTGCACTGAGAGCCCAGGGACACCATCATCTCCTTTACTCTTCAACGTGACCTTTTTTGAAAGTAATGTTGGCATAGGTATGCTCTAGTGAAGCAGTGTAAGAGATGGAGATGTTTAGGATTTCTAAAATGTTGCATTGGTTTGCTTTACACTAGAGAGAAGGGAGTACCAGCTCTTTTACACTTGGAGAGCAGAACAAAATGAGCCCTTAATCAAAGACTTGGATCTGGCTTTCTCAGTCTCTTTTTTAGGTTTTGGGTTGTTTGGGTTTTTTTCCTTGAGTTTAGGCGTTTTTTCCCCTTTCTCCTTTACAGACACTAAATGTTCACCATCTTGATGGACTATATCTGTCATTAGAGGTAACTTTCACTGTTCTGAATGTCCATTATCAAAAAAATCCTCTGCAAAGATGCATTTTCTTCCTTGCAGAAGCAAAACGCTTTCAAAGCTAAAATTTTTTTTACAGAGAAAAAATGTCAACAGCTGTTGGAGAGGATGCAGCCATGATCTAACAACGAGGACAGGACCTCTGTAATCAAAAACATTTCCTCAAGCTGGAACTTATTAACATAAGGGATTAAGGGTGACAGTGCTAATGCTTGTTTAACGTGATTTTTATTGGATGAATGTGATTCTCAAGAACCACCCATGGTGTAAAGATGTATGTTGTCTAAACATACATTGTAGTAATTTGCTTTATGTAGTAGTAGAATTTACCAGATGATGCAGACATTCTGGAGTAACACTGTCAAAATTTTCTTCTGCTTCCCAAATTTATTCTAAAGAGGGCCTATAGCCTAAGTACCTAAAAGCAGTACATTTAATAATAACTCTGTTCATCTACCAGCTTGTGTGTTCTTAAAGCACAACCTGAGGACCTGTTTCTTCCTACCTCATCCCCACTCCCCCCAGAAATACAGATTCCGGGTTTGCATAAATTCTGTGCCTTCTGCTTCTGTATACTCTAGGGATTTGTTATGAAATTATTTTTAACATTCAAATTCTAGAAGTCTGGGCATGTTAACAGTGTGTGAATTTCCCAAATGGTCATCTAGTACTCTTTTTTCTCCAAGGAAAGAGGAGAGGGTTAAGTTCAAGATTTGTTGCAGCTGGACTGTAATCAAGCTGATGGGAATGTAGTGATAAGAGGCAAAGAATTTGAATTTATTACATTTTTCTTCCTTTCCTGCTGCTGAGTACTGCAGTAATTTCACTGAGCTCATGTGTCCTTCCTGGTCTCACTAAATAAATGCATTAGAAAACCTCTCATATAAAGTTTCTAATAAACTGTGACTGGGTAATGAAGTATCCCCCACCAGCCTGTGTGTGTGTGTTCAGTGCAAATAGAAGTGCCCAAAGTGTCTGGGTAGCGATGAAGAAGGGTGTGGGAGACTCATGGTCTGGGAGAGCTGTTCCCTGCACTTTCAAAAGCTGACAGCAGCCTCTCCATGTCTGTCTCTGTGGCTCAGCCCTACCTTGACCCAGAGGGCTTGCTGATGGAGGTGAAGGGTAATTTGTCCTGGTTTTTCTCACTCCCCTGAGGTTTCTGTGTAGTGCCAGATACTGTACTGGCCAGGGTTATTATAGTGGTACCTGAATAACTGCCTGGTGGTAACAGCTTTTTTGTGGCCATTGCCCAAAGCTGTAGAGGATTGTGTGCAAACCACATTTAAGCACGCCTAAATGCTAAGATTCTCTGTGTTTTCATTTAGGAAACTAGCAAAAAGCCTCATCCAAGTGCTGTAAAATTGGAAGAAAACTTCAAACCATTGCAGGACAAGAAGAAGTATCGGCACAGACCCGAACCTCTCTTCATACCTCCTCCTTCCTTCAACCTCAGCATGTCCCACTCCGGTGCTACTCTGTACCAGAGTCAGCTTCGCTCTCCCCGTGTTCTGGGCGATCACCTGCTAGACCGGACACATGAGCTGCCCCCCTACACTCCGCCGCCGATGCTCAGTCCCGTCCGGCAAGGGTCTGGTCTCTTCAGCAGTGTTATCACTTCTCACAGCACATCACATGCTCAGCTGCCACTTACTCCACTGACACCCACTCCACGGGTGCTCCTGTGTCGGTCTAGTAAGTATTGCATTTACAGAGCAGGAGTACAAAGGAGGCACTACTGTCCTCTCTTCTCGTGTCACCACACTGATGGGTTTTGTGTGCTCACATGCATGGCCAGTTCTGCCGCTTCACAGGAAAAGTCCATCTTTAGTGGCAGTTTTGCCTTGGATTTTGTGAGATGATGTTAAGGCACAAAGTGAATAGAAGAGCCTAATCTGCCAGTAAGGCTGTAATCATTCCACGTGGTCTGCCTCAAGAAAGGACCACCATGCCTCTCATTACATCTGGGCCTGCTGAAGTGGAGGAAAAAGATCTAGTTTGAGACATGGGGCTTGCTTTAAGTATTTGTTGTTCAGTACTTCACCAGAAAAGGTGTCTGATCACTCCGAATCAAGGCAGTAGAAACCTCTGCAAGTTCAGACATTTCTATTATCTATAAAAATTTAGACTGTTTCTAAATGTCAATAAAGAGTCATTTTTGCATCATAGACTGGAGTAGAGTTGGTGTTAGTAGGGAGGTGGCAATGCAGCCTGGGAGGGTCACCAGCAGCAAAACAGCGATACTCAAATTCCCATCTCTGTTTCAGATAGTATTGATGGAAGTGTCATTCCGGTGACGCCTGGGCCTGGAGAACAGACTGTTGAACCGTAAGAAAAACAATTTTGTCCCCACTTTTATCAATTAGCTCCAACCTAGAGCCTGTGGCCTGAAGTGTTTTGAACCAGGCAGGAAGTGTTCAACTGCCTGAAATCATGTTGGGCTGGATGCATTTAATGTTTCTGTGGGTGGTGCCTAAGGACATTTGGAGCAAAGTTATTGTGGAAGATTTGGATGTCATGGCTCAAAAATGCTATGGAGAGGCTTGGTGGGAGCCACTCAAAGTGCAACAACAGTTAGTGATGGCTGAGAAGAGTGCTGTGAGGAAAACATGCTAATCCAATACTCTTGCTTTTATAAATAAATATTAACAGTGGAGCTTTGGAGTGGTGCTGTTACCTGGTAGGTTCCCCAGGGCAAAGTGCAAACAGGATTGTCCCTCAGCAGTAATGGCTCTTTTTGCTCTCTGCTGAAGAGTACCAATCTGTGCGGAACAGAAATTTGCTGTTTCTGATGTCTAGCCTCTTTGCTAGTCATGCATATAAACTAGCTTGGGTTGTCCCTAAGGTATGATGTCTCAGTATGGCTTAAATTGCATATTGAAATTTTTGTTTTTCCCCAAGAGATCAGTTCTCTCTAGTATTCAAAATGCTTATCCCACTGGGAGTAAAGCATTGCGTAAAGCAATCTGACACAATTTCCTGCCACTTCAGTGCAATAAAAGTTTTGTTGGAAATAAAGTGAACACTAATCTGACTTTTGTTTCTTATACACATTGTGTAGTTGGATACTTATTTATTTATTCTTCTTTATAGGCGAATCAATATTGGGTCCAGGTTCCAGGCTGACATTCCTGAGCTGCAGGACAGATTGCTGATGGAGAAGGACGTGCACAAGGCTACTTTGGTTTGGAAACCATGGCCAGAACTGGAGAACAAAGTCTTCCAACAAAGAGGTATAATGACTTGCCATTTTAGAAGTTCTTACGTCAGCCTGTGCCTGTTGAAGAAATACACATTGATTTCTTGTGTCTGTACTGAACAAAACGTTGAAGAGAATATTAATTACTGAGAGTGCAGAGCAAGAGACTAGAAGTACCTGGTATAGGTTCAGAGCAACAGCATTATATAGTGGCATTTAAAGGGAAGTCTGGATGAACTGGTTTCTGGCAGCCAGGGGGGAAAGGTCATTGCTGGGAAGTTGGGTACTGAACTGCCTGGTAAGAACAGAGGTCACAGCTGATAGGCAGCTGATGGATCCTGGGCCTGTCCCCATAGCTGAGAGGAAATGTGGCACGCTTGGTGGGTTCTACCAGTCCTGAGCAGAGTTTTGTCCTGCTTCTAACATGGTTCATTCTGTTTCTCCACCCTGGCTGGAGCCTTCTTGGCAAAGCAACGTCACTGGCTTGTGCAAGTCACTGCCTCCCAGGCAGATCTCTGGCTCTGTAGTAGTCTGTCCCATCCCAAGGATGTGCTCCATTACATCCTCTCCTCAGTGATCCTAAAACAAGGAGATGAGATGCTGAGGAGAAAAAGTGTGAAAGAATCTGCTGCCCTGAACTATGTGGTCTTTGAGGGGCATTACAGAGTCCTTGGCTCCGGATGTTTGACTGACAGGCTACTGTATTAGCAGTAAAATGTTGACTTGTTTCTGACAGTGGAAGACCTTTTAAATATGAGCTGTTCCAGTGTGTTACCTGGTGGAGGAACTAACTCAGAATACGCTTTGCACTCTCTCTTTGAAGCAAAAGGAGATATTATGGTAAGATAAAAAGCTGAAAGGGGAGATATGATCCTCTTCTGCAGATAAATTAGCATGCTTTATTAAATGGATTTAGATATGGTTATATAAAAAAGATTTCTGATTGATTTGCAATGATGCTTTAAACATCCTGTAACATTTTTGGGGAATGACTTTTCCCTTTATTCCCTAATAAATTTAAATTTCAAAGCAGTGCCTCTCTGAAGGCTTACTGTATATTTCATATAGATAAGATTACTTAGTTTATAGCCTTGGGGCTTTGAATGTCTCCCAGTGCTTGCTCCAGCCCTGATATTTCACAGGCTTTATATTTGGTCACAGAGAGCTTAGTCCTCCTCTAGCCCTTATAAAAAACCTTTTTTTGGAGCAGCAATCACATCTACTTATTTGTTCAGAACTGTGAGGTAATTGCACACAGTTCTTGTATAAATAATGCATTTCGAATATTTGCATTAGTTTAGTGATGGCAATGTTATTAACTAAGGCAAAACATCCATTTTGCCCAATGTTAGGGAAAGGCGAGGCCCCTTGCACCAGTTCCTGGAAAACCAATATAAAACCAAATGCAACAAAACATGGGGCTGGAATGAGTCTCACTGGATTGGCTAATACAGTGGGTTTTAGCTTGTGTCCCAGTTTCCTTAGGCTCTGTTAGCTGTATCTGAGAGGTCTGAGAGTGTCAGGATGTGGAATTTGCTTTACAGAGAGTCTGCATTTTAAGGGGAAAAATTTCAGCGATCCATAAATCCTCTGTTTTCCTGATCTGAAGGACAATTAGCTGTACTTGCTGTCGTTCTTGACAGATGTTGACCTAAACAGATATTCTAAAATATTTCATGCTATAAATATTAACACTGTCAAACCAACCATTAAATATTAGTATTAATTAACACTATCAAGTCAAACACTATAAACATATTTGTTTGTGGCAAGCAGAAGGGAGGGAAAGAGCTGGAAGTTGCTAAGTAATAGCCACATTTGTGCTAATTAAGGCAGGACAGGTGCACATTAGGTGCTCTTCTGAGAGGTACGGTGTTAATGGGCCTCGGAGTAATTTGATGTGATTTTGTATGACAGAAAAGAGAAAAGAGGGAAAATTAATTCATATCCTCGTACCAAATAGTCTTCTAAATGCAGTTTTATGCCACAGCTGATTGCTTTTCCTAATTCTGTTTTTCCCTAATTCTGTTTTTCCCTGCTTTTTCATTTAGGTTGCTCTTGAAAAGCTGCTGTTGAGAAAGCCAGTGAGATTGAAGTGTCATCCTTTGGCAAATTACCACTACGCCGGTAGGTTTCCTTGTGATCTCTCTATCTGTTACACAGAGTCCAAGCCTGGCATCCCAAGCTGGAGCATGGGATCACATTGCACTCTCTGCTGTCTGCTGCAGGGATGGCAGCATTTAAGAGAGATGATGTGGACAGTGCCAAGGGTACTCCCCGAGCCGTTTGTTGCAAGTTTAGCAGTTTTTTACATGACAGACAATGTACAGAAGCTTTGCATCCATGTTGCTGTGTAGGATTCTACAGATTTAAAACTGCCTCGGATGATTCTTTTTCTCTTTTAAACTGAAATTTAACAATTTAATCTCCTTTTAAAGCTGCTGCTATTTGTAATTTATAATTTACTATCGGTAATGTCTTAATTTCCTGGTACATAAATATCTGCCATCATGCCTGCTTCCTCCAAGGGGATGGTGCACAATAAATGAATGTGATAATCATGAGCATTCTTCCAAAGAGGCAGCACTGTAACTCTCACTAGGATCTTCATGCTGCTTACAGAGCCTCTGTGTGTGGCTCTAGTTGACAAAGTCTGGGTTGGTGACTTGTTTCATAAACACAGCAAGAACTGCATTGTGGTGATGAAGCAGAAGTGAAATACCAAGGTGGTGTTAAGCCATTGGACTTCAGTTGTGTCACCTGAGCTTAGATGGCAAATGTCTCTCCTCTGCAGCCCTCCATGCTATTGCTTAATGCTTTGTGGTGGCTAACAACTGCTGAGACACAGAGTAGGGTTTTACATAAGACATCAAAGCCTTCATCTCCAGTTCAGGCTCAATAGGAAACGAGCCAAGACTCTTCTGGTGGTCAGTCAATCACAGTGTCCAAGGTCATGTACTCATTTCCAGTTACAGTCACTGTGCAATATAATAGAAGCAGGCTACTGCCTGGCTGTAGCAGCTCACTGGAAAGACTTCCAAGTAACAGGAAATCTTTGTAAAGCAACTCCTTAACCCCTTGGCCCGAGAAGAAGAACAGAAACATGTTTGATGGTAGCTGATAATGACAGTGAATAAATGTGAACGTCAGGTTCTCAGTTTTGTCTGAGGGAGGTGCCTGTGATAGCACCTCTGTTGCAGTCCAAAGGGTGGACATGGGAGTGGATGGAGAAGGAGGACATCAGCCAGGAACTTTGATCACGGTCTCTTGTCTGAAGAGATGACACCAAGTCATATGTGTGAGACAGTTCAAGGGCATGAGAGCAGGATGATGAGGAGATATCCCACAGCCTCATCATCAGTGAACAATCTAATTAGCAGAGCAGGTAAGAAATTTCTGCCTGTGTGGCAGAGGAGGAACAGTCTTTACTAATGCAACTTCACAGTAGTTTCAGAAAGAATTCATTGGGATTCAGGGAGGAGCCAAGAGCAACTGTTTTGTTTAATCTTTCACATGAGATGATGCTAATCCTTGGTAACTAGCACTGAGACCTGTGGACACCTGTGAATCCCTATTTCTTGAGCGGGAAAGAAAGTTTGATTGTGCTTATCAGAACATGAAATAAAATTTCACCAGTCTGGATTTAAGTGACATAGAATAACAAGACAAAGCATTACTTTCTAATGCTCTTGCATGCAACATGTGATTGCAACTTATATTGACAGCATTGCTCTAGCACTGTGCAGCAGCTCTTGAATAACAGTTTATTTCTGATTGATAATCACCCACTCGAGGAATATGAGAATTTTTCACAATCGAGTGCATGAATAGCTTTAATATGACTTCAAGTGGCATCGATTTGGGCTAACTTCATGTTTTCTGCTTGTCCCTGTTTGAGACAAAATTCAGAGGAACATCCGAATTTGAATGTCCTCTCTTAGAAGGCAGGTTACAGCCACCCCTCCCCTACCAGGTTCGGGAAAGAAATATTCCTCGGAGGAAAGGAAAAAAAAAACCTATTTATTTGACAAACACACAGGAAAAGAATAAAAATGCTAAATAATAAAACCTCTCACTGTGGAGAGAAACCTGGGAAGATTTTAAAGTCCTTCTGTGGGTGTGGTCTCTCTCCTCCTCTTCAGAGCTGCGTTTTCGGCGTAGGCCCCTCCAGGCCTCCCAGATGATGTTTTGGGGTTGTTGCACAGTTCCAGAAGAAAAGAAGAAGAAACCAAAGTCCCAGGGAAAAGAAAGTTCAACTCTCTGTCTCTTTCTGGAGAAAACAGAGCCGAAAGCCGGCTGAAAAGCAAGAAGGGTGCTTCCTTCGCTCCTCTCGCGGCTGCAGGAGAACGCAGAGGAGTAGTGACCTTGGAGCACAGAACTGCTTTGAAAAGTTCACCTGGCTTTTTTTTCCTTTCTCTCACACCCAGTTTTAAAGGCACAGAAAGGCCTGGGCATAGGGCAGGCGATATGGGATACAACATCATAAAGTCACCCCAAGACACTGCTCCATACTCAGAAATCACAGCTCTCAGGCCTGCCACATTTAAAGGTGGAATACACTGAAACAGAGCATGCCACTGACTCGTGAGAATTAACTCGTTAAAATACCACAAAAAACAGATACCCAAACTCATCCTTAGCATTGCCTTTGAACGAGGGTACAAGCAAATCGCTCACCTCTGAAACCTGTTGGCTTGCGAGGGAAGCCAGTTGTAAAACTGGAGGATTTTCTGTTGTGTGCCAAGAGAGCTGGACGTGCTGACCCAGGGCTCCTTGGAAGAACACCCTAATCTCTGTCCTAAGACTTTGCCATCTGTCAGGATGGTGTTTTAGGGAAGAGAGAGGGAACACGTATGTAATACAAGAAGGGCACTGTTGCAAACACTTGAATTGTCGTCCTTTGAACAGTGGAGTTTCTCAGGTCTGAAGTTCTGCAGTGAGAACTGCAGGAGAGATGGTCTCTGACATAGGGCACTTCAGGCAGTCTGGAAGCTTCCCATACTTGCTGTGACGGGGTGTGGATCAGACCCAGCATATGTTGTACATAGTGGATTTCAGCTCCTCTCCATGAGGCTCCCTGGCTGTACATGTAGCCCCCTTGAAACCCACAAGTTGGGCCCAAAGCACACAAATGAGTAGAAAACATTTAATGCCAGTTAATCAGTGCAGAAACAGTATGGCAGGTAAAACAAAATGTAGAATAAATACCTAAACATAAAGATCAGCTTTAAAATTTGATCTGTATTCTAAAGCCCCAAATTCTTTTTTGCTGCATTGCAGATCTCTCTATGCACGTTCTCTATATCTCCCTCAAGCTAACAAGAGCAAAAGTGGTTTCCCAGCAACCAGAGTTAAAAACAGCTTTTCTTCTGTTTCTTTTCCTACACAAGATTTATTCTATTAATTAGGTTACTTCCAATTAACCCGCATAATCTTGTAAGGGTCTCTGCTAATACCACAGCTATTGGGGAAAGTCTGTAAGGCCCAAATTCTCCACAGGTGTACAACAAAATTAGTTCATGGAAGTGATTCTGTTATTATTTTTATTGTGTTGGGTTTTTTTAGGAGGGTGGGGTAGAGGCAGGAGAGCAGAATGAGTAGAAAAAAATAAAATCTCTCCTGGTGTTGTCATGCTTTTTAAAGTTATGTTTTGGCATAATAGAGTAGCCCTCTGGACTGAATGAGTGCATTTACCCCTGCACAAAGGGAGGGTAAATGCAAATGACTGACAAGTGGTGTAAGAAGGGAATGGGAATGATGCTGGTTCAGGGTGGGAAAGATGAAAAGGCAATGTGTCAGCAGAAAGATCTCTGGGTGATAACAGAATAAGTAAAATTCGTGGCTTGAAGCCAGTGCCTTTCTCTAAAGCTTAAGAGAGCTTTAAGTGTAAATCTCTGTGGAAATAACTGATGCATGCTTATATCCAGTACTGGAAGAGCCTACAGAAAACAGGTTGCAGAAAAGTTAATTTTGTAGTTTTCAGCATATAAAGGAGTGATGAGATACCTGCTCTGAGCTTGTAAGCCTGGGAGCTGATGCTGAAAAGCAAAACATTTGCAGTTAATAACACTGATATATTTTTTTTAGACAAAAGTAAAAACTGTAGAACTGTAGAGTTCAATACCATGTGTGGTGCCAAGACCAAGTTAATTGAAATCAGTGCAGAGGCAAGCATTTCTATGGAGAGTGGTAACATTGACAGGAATATTAGGGATTCATTTTCATAAAAGTTTTTAGATGTTTCAGAAATTCTCAGACTGAAGTAGAATCTTCTTATAGTGTAAGTCATTTCAAAGGCATCCACTTTATGACTTCTTGCATATCTTTCCTTTAATATATGTAATGCTGCCCACTCCTAACAAACAGAATACTGCTTTGATGCAGTAGAGCAATCCTGTGTTCCTGTTCCTTCTGTTTGACTAATACTGAGAAAGCATAAATTCATTTCAATTTGAATGTTGATTGCATGTTTTCATGGGCAGTTAGGCCAGGGGACCAAACACAGAATTGTAACACTATTTAGAAGTTTTATATACAGCTTTCATTAAATGATAAAGAACACTTTGTGCATATTGCACATTGCTACACTCTCTACCTACTTGTGACCTCTGTCACAGAGGACTTAAATGTGTTATCAAAGACCATGCAAGTGAAGAGCTGCAAAAGGATCTTACAGAAGTTATTGTCTGGAGAACAAAAGGATATATGAACTTCTGTGTCGTCAAATGTAAAGTGGCATACATGGGAATAAGCAATACAAGCCTTACCTAGGAAATTATGAGCTCTGTGGTGGTAATTCTCAATTAGAACGAGAGTTTGGGATTGTAATGCTAGTTCTAAGAAAGTGTCAGCTGTATTTTACAGCTAAACAGCTAAAAAAAATAGCCAAGTATTAAGAGGGTAGAAAACATGGTGATGCCACTGTGAAAGTCTGGATTATATGTGGACTTCTATGTGCCTTTCTGGTCCTGTTGTCTCTGTAGGAATGTTTTAGTGCTGGAAAAGATCCAGAGGGGGACAGCAGTAATGATCAAAGGTTTGGGAGTAATAGAAAGGGCACACAATTCTGAATAGCATGGAGGTGATGGTCAAGGTTGGGTTCACTTTCTCCTCCCTTTGAAGAATGAAGGGTCATCCAGTGAAGCTACTGGGAGCCAGGAAACAAAGAAAGGGAGGTGGCTCTTCATGCAGAGGGTCCACTGATCTGTGGAACTCCTTGGCAAAGGATGTTTTGGGTACGAGAAGTTTAATGGGTTGAAAGGAAGAGTGGCTCAGCACTTACAAGGGTAGTTACTAAATAAGCAAATTGCCAACAGACTCAGGAAATCCTCTGTGCCCAATGTGGTCAGAGGTTAGGAAAAATTAGGGGGAGGCATTGTATTTGCTTGCCCTGATCTTACTGTTTCCTAGGCAACTGCCTGTCACCACTGCTGGAGACCAAATACTGGTTAGATGGACTTTAGGTCTGAGTCAGTACAGCCATACTTGTATTTGGGTAGCAGCAATCACTCGCATGTGCTTGAGACTTCCCAGTTCTTGTTTCGGATGCGGCATCAACATAAAGGTGGTGACTTTTTATCGTTCATAATGATTTCACTTTCTTTTTAAGGCTCTGACAAATGGACACATCAAGAAAGGAGGCTGTTCAAAGAGGCATTGTCCACCTACAGCAAAGATTTCATATTTGTACAGAAAATGGTAAGGTTATTTCTGTTCTGTCATTTGCTGGGGTTTTTTTCCCATTGCTCTATTCTGTTCCTCTTAATTTTCCCTCCAGTGCCAGACCAGCTGATTGCAGGCATAGAGGCAGCAGTGGTTACAAGAACACTGATAGGAGTGGTATACTCATTGGGTGTACCTGTGCATTAGGTACCAGTAAAAAACAGTTATAAATAAATAAAAGGTGTTCCTCTTGTAATTACATGTGAAAGTTTTCACACCTGGAATCCAAATCATGGCATTCTACGTGTGGGACAGGTATGGTTTTCCATTATCATCTTGGTGTTCTCTGGCAGTTTGTTACAAGGTACCTGAGTGACTAGCATTGAGCTTGGCACCAGAAACGGTTGAAACCTGTTAATAAAGAGAAAACATGTTTGGGCTTCTTTTTCATGTTCCGCCACAAAGCAGAAAAGACAAGGTTATAAATCCCAGGGCACAACACCTTACTTGTTAGCTCAAATGTTGAAAAATATGTGGGTTTATGTGAATCAAGGCTTAATTCCTAGATTTCTCAGTGGTGCTGTACACTTGAAAAGTACGTTCTGAGTCATTTTGTCTGGAGTCGAGAGAATCCCAGAGAAATCTACTGAAGCTGAAAAAATCAATGCAAATTTGACTGGAAAAAAATTTTAGAAGAGTATTAGGAGAGTTCTACAAGAGTATTCCTTTTGTAGTCAAACTGTCTTTTTTTTTTCCTGCATTTGAATGTTTGAGTAATAAAGCCTGCCCCTTGGAATACATTAAATTGTGTTGAATAAAAGCAAAAAATTAAGACTGGACTACTTCTGCAATTCCTTAACTACAGGTTAAGTCTAAGACAGTTGCACAATGTGTGGAATACTACTATACCTGGAAGAAAATCTTGCGTTTGGGACGGAAACACAGAACGCGTTTAGAGAAGAAAAGAGATGAGTGCTTGGTAAGTCTAAAAGAAGATGAGACAGTTTAACATTTGATAATTTTTGTTTGTCCTGTTTTGAGGAGGTTGAATTAGGTGACATAAGTATCTTCCAGTAGAAATTATTCCATGACTCGAAATTATGTTCTGTACAAGCATTGTGTGACCTCAGCTACACCAAGATTTGTGTGGCTGGACTGCAACGAGATAAAAGTGCATTATCTAACTGTGGTCCAGGTAAACCTCTGTAAATTGTGCTTGTGCCCGTGTGTGCTCTTAAAGGCTGCTCTAACATTCAAGTACAAATACCACTTGAGATGTGTTGGTTTGTGGGTTGGGGTCTTTTTGGTTGGTTGTTTTGGGCTTTTGTTAAAGTAACTTGACTACAAGTACAGCGTGCATGGCCTTTCTCATGGCAGGAGGACAGCACTGCACCTGGCATCTGTAGATCTTTGGATCCACAGCTCCATAATACTGATGGAGGCTGTCTTGAGCAATGCAGAGAAGGTTTATGTGCTACAGCTTATCCATTAAGGGGTGGTAGCTCCAGCAAGACCAGAAGTTCATTCAGGATGGGAAGAAATACTGATACTGGGATGCACACTTGACTAAACATCATGCTGTTCCAGAACGGTATATGACCTAATATCCAGTGCTGTCTTTGACCATATTTGTTGTATTTGTTAAATGTACTGTCTATTTTAGACAAGTGGAGAAGAGGAAGTGTTAGAGGAAGATGAGGAGATTGAAGAAGACAGAAAGGAAGAAAGAGAAATGCAGAAGTCACCTGACCCACCAGCTATCTCTCTTGTTGGACCTATAGATCTGCCTGCTGTTCAGGGTCTTTCACTTTCTTCGTCCTCCTTCATCTGTGAAATGCCAAACTGTGGCGCTGTACGTGTGCTTGGTATATTTAAGGGGGAGAGGGTGGTGGTGGTGGTGTGTGTAAACTAGTGAACTGTGGTTTTGACTGCTTTTAATTCTCACCTCACAAAACATAAGCAGTTTGATCTGTACAGAAAACTGAATTCTGAGACGATGTATCAGTTAGAAATACTATATGACAAAAGCTACAATTAGGTTACACAACTTCAATAATAAGATAGCTCACTGCTTTGTTTTATTATGACTATCTTTAACTATAGTGGGATATTGCTGAAAGCAAGCATCATTTGACCGAGTAGATGGTGCATATTAGACGTGTAAGGTTGTTGTGATAGGCATTCAGCATCCTACTTTCTGCAGTTCTGTTCGCGTCTTCTTGTGATTTCTTGGGGTTTATTTTTTTGTGTGTGTGTTGGTTTTTTCCCCCTCCCCTCCACCCTGCTCCCTGCCAGGTGTTCAGTTCCCGACAAGCGCTGAACGGCCACGCTCGCATTCACGGAGGTACGAACCAGGTGACGAAAACACGCTGCACCATTCCCGGCACTAAGCAGAAGTCTGGTACGCAGAGCGGATACTGCTCCATCAAGAGCTCGCCTGCCCACAGCACAACAAGCGGCGAGACCGACCCAACAACAATTTTTCCTTGCAAGGAGTGTGGCAAGTAAGTGTGACTGTCTGCAGTACTGCATCGCCTTTGCCTGTTTAGATTCCAGATCAGTAGCGCTGTGAACAAACTTTGTATTTTGCTCTGATGGTCTTGGAAGTTTTCCCCCTAGATGATACGTTCTCTTACCAAAACTGTCAGAGATAGGTTTGCATGATATTTTGGATGCCTCCTATTTTCCACTTACCTGCTAGAATTTCTACATCTGACATTCCAGCTTCCTGCTTCATCACAGACTTGGATGGGCAAGTGACACAGTGGGCAACTTTTTCTGTGTTTCTGTGTTTGTCTGTCCTGACGTGGTATTCCTTCACTTTTTCTGTGTTGTGCAAGATGGTTGTGAAACTGATACAGGGAGAATTAGGATGTGCATAGATACTGAAGCAGGTGTGGGAGCTACACACTACCTCTGGCAGAGTCAGAGTAGGCCATTTTGATACCATCAGGATGTATAAATCTGGTAATGTGTCCCTGAAATTCGCACCATGGCATTGCAGACTTCACTGACTTCTATTTCAGGACAAGGAAGCAAATGTACTGATAAGTGTTGAGTCTTTTTTGGCTCATTTCATCAAAAGCAGTGCATTTTTATCTGATTTTTTTTTTTTCTTTAAAATTTAGGGTCTTTTTTAAAATCAAAAGCCGCAATGCTCATATGAAGACTCACAGACAACAAGAAGAACAGCAAAGGCAGAAGGCTCAGAAAGCTGCTGTGGCAGCAGAAATGGCAGCCACTATTGCAAGAACTACTGGGCCAGCTGGGCATAGTTTGATCCCCCTGGATCACATGAGTCTGGTTAAACATGTTGAAAATGTTGGTGACATTGATGATGATGTTGTTCCGGATCTGGGTGATGTCATGGAAGAGAATGAAGTCATGGATGCTGACCTCTTACTGGATGATGAAGATCCAGATCTACTGCAGGATGATGCTGAGTTGTAAATAAAGTTGTTTGATAGACAGCTACTGAGCACACCCTGAATGGATCAATCAGGAAACCTGGACTGCTTGTTTATTCCCACTGATTGTAAACTACCTGTTGAAAATTATAATTCTTTTATCCAGGTCTAGAAAAAAAATCTGCTTTTTTCCCTTTTTTTTTATTAATTTGTGTTTTGGGGGAAGAAATAAATAATTGGTACAAATATTCTTATAAGGTGTTTTTATCTGAGCTCTTTTTGCTGATAACTTCCAAGGCTACTAATTACAGAAGTTCATGGTTCTGCTATCAGTTCCTACCAGATGGTCCTGGTGGAATCTTTAGTTTTAACTCTTCCAAGTTTCATTTTACCCCAATTACAAGAATAAATTTCACACACTTCTGATGAAACTTTTTTTTTTGCCTATATTGGATCATTTCCAGCATCTTCTAGAGAGTAAATGTCATCTCTCTTAAAGATACGATTACATTATTTGTCTTTGTGCTGCCATTTTAAGGGAGATGGAGGAAAAAAAAATCTGGTTTAACTATGAAAGAGTTAGTAATATCGCAGTTCAATTTCAGTTCTGTCTTGGTTACACAGGACATTTTAGACCTTCCATTTTAGCAAGATTTTGATCTGCTGATTTTAAAATGACCTAAATTCAAGGATTGAAGAAGGAAAATTATTGTAGTGTGGTTCAGATCCTCTGATGGGAACACTGAATCAGGAACACAGCCTTGGTAATCAGATTGCACTGGAAATATTGTCCCGTGACAATAGATCACACTGTGGAATAGCCATCTCGGTGGTTTCAGGAGAGTGTGTGCTTGAGCAATGCCTGCTCTCTTACCAGGCAAACACAGGCAAACACAAATGCTTGCCATTGGAAAAGAGACTGATACACTTTCATTAGGTATAATGTGTTATTCTTATGCCATTTTCAGTCCTCTCCCTTACGTCAAATTCAGCTGTTGTTTATTTATTATACACATACTGCAAAGGTGAGTTGATGTTGCTGTTTAATGACCATTTCTCCTCCCTTAGGTTCAGATCCACATGCTGGACACCTGACACAGTTTATATAAATTTAGATTTGGTTCTCAGATTAAATAGGCTATTGAAAGAATTGTACTTTGCAGGATAAAACAATTAAGGAAGAAATGGAGTTAGGTTGAGTAGATCTTTAGTTACAGAATACGAATCCTGATTGCAGAGGTTTCACAGGCAGCAGCACTGATTTTCTTGTGAATTTTGCACAGCAGAGGAGTATTGTTGACTTTATAAAATATTTTAAAAGACTTATTTCAGATCTTCAGGCCTCAGGTTTGTTTGGGGTTTTTTTTTATGGGTTGGGTTTTATTTTATTGGGTTCTTTTTGCCATATTCCTAATATCTTTAGCAGAATCTGAGGGTTGGTGGGTCTTATTTTCTACTGTCTTTCATTCTTGTTTAACTATGCAAAATGAGGGTAAATCATGGCACTTTTATAGGATACCGGACCACACAAGTTCAAAACCAGTGGGACCCACTGACAGAGAAAGGTGCCTTCTCTGTCAAAGCCAAATATGTGAAGCCAAATGACTTCCAAGTTTCTACTTAAGGTCAAATGTTCTGATGCTAAAGAGCCAACCCTTCAGGAGAATGGAAAAAACTTCTCAGTTTCTGGTCAGTGAAGTTCCCGTGTATGTGGTAGTTTTAGTGTTTTGGGGGGTTTTCCAGAGGTTTTTGCAGTTGGTTTTGACCAGTGGGTGGAATTTCACTGCTGTCACATAAGAGGTGATGTTCTCAGTCATTGCACCCTTGAGCTTGAGGAGATCCGGCAGCAGCAGCCTTTCCTTTCCCAACCTGCCACTCAGCACATTCCCCAGCAGTTCGTTCCTGTCCATGCTGTCACATTTTACTTTTACAGGGGCCATATGCAACCCAGGTTCAGCGGACTGGGTGCTCAGCTGTGTGCCACCAGCAAGATCCACTGACAAAAAATCTCATAGATAGTGCAAGTCTTCGTGGTTTGCAAAGTGGAGGCTTTTGCGAGCAGTAAAATGCATTGGCTTTCAGGGGCCTCTGGTAGAAACAGCCCAGCAGAGTCTACTCTTCCTCTCCCAAGCTTGTATAATTTTGAACTTTTAAGGATCTTTGTGAGAATGGCTCTACACTGGAAAATGGACATGTTTTTCCTGGTGGGAAAAAAACTGTTTCAGCAAAATGATGATTGAAATCAAGAGTTCTGCTTGAAGAACTGAGTGAAATACGGTAGAAACTTAGCAGCTTGATTCTGAAGAGCAGCTTGGTATTAAAGAATCTACAGTGGCACTTTTTTAGTAACAATTGGACAGGATCTATGCTAAACTTAGTATCTATAAATATATATATACACATATATATGCCTGGTTCAGTAACGTTAATTGGGTGCTGTTTTATTGTACAGCCAAGAATATAAGAGAACAATGATAACCAAAGAAATTATTCATAAAGGAAAAAAAAAGAAATGTACCTTTCCTAAGCAGTACATGATTTAGGCCTCAAACATTGACTTCATCATTATAAGTATTGCATTGGCTGATGTTAAATGTGCTGTTCTGCCTATTTGTACATGAGTTGAACATAGTTTTGTTTCAGAAAATTTGTTTCTTGCTGATGGTTGATGATGGAAAACTTCAATATTGGATCTAGCCCTCTTTGATAAAACCTGTACATACAGAAAACATATTTTATGAGAAAAATCTTATTTTCAATATTTAACTGTTATTTTATTAGAAGATGGTTGTGTAAATATTTTAGGCGTTTTAGCGTAAAAAGCGGACTGTAATTTTAGGTGGCAGAGGAAAGCAACAAAATAAAAAAATATATACGTTTGATAGAGGCTGTGATCTATGCTGGTTTCAGGTTCCCGGTGTTAGCATTTGACTTGCACACAGCTTAATTTAAGGTTACTGCCTACCTGGTTGTGTGCATTTAAGGGTGGTTTAGTGGCATAAATTTGTACTTGTTTTTTCCCCTGCCCCCTTTAGAGATTTGGTACCGATCAGAAGCTGTGTTGTAGCATTAGCCGCTATTTGTATGTGAAAAAAGAAAGAGGTTTGTTTATGTGCCATTTCCAGTCATTTTTGTATTTCGGTAAAATACAGTCGGATGGGTTTTGTTCTAACGGGCTTGTATCCCTTTTTAAAATATTTTTAAGAGCAGGGAGAAGGTTGAAAACTAGGGTTCGTGTAATTGGTTTTTTGTTTTGTTTTGAAAGGATTCCTAGAGAACGGGACGGGGAACGCCTGTGAAGGGACCGGGGGCCGCCGTTGGCGGGAAGCGGCTGAGGGGCAGCCGCTGCTCCATCGGTGCTGCCCTGAGGCAGCGCTCGGGGGAGGCGGGAACCGAGGTGGGGAGCCCAGTTCGGGGCTCGTAGGGCTCCTTGGGCGCCGTGCCAGCTCGCAGCCCGCCTCCGCACCCTGGAGCGCTGACCCGTGGCCTGAGCCGCTCTAGCGGGGGAAGGAGGTGGGGGATGCGGCCGCTCTTCTCCTTCCGGGCGATGGAGGGCGGGCTGGGGCGGAGCCAAGATGGCGGCGGGCTGGCTGTGGCGGCGGCTGTGTCAGGTGCGGTGTGTGGCGGGAGACGGGACGCGGGAGTCCCGTCCTCCTCCTCGTCCTTTTCCTCGGCGTCTTCATTGCTGAGGAGAGTGGGAAAAGGGGACATGGCAAATGTTATCCTTCGGGCTGCGGGGGGGTTGGGGGTGTACGGCGTGGGACTGTGTCTCTGCACGCCATCATCGCCTGGCAGGTCCCTGCAGTTCCGTGGTTGTCCCGCAATTAGTCCGGGTGGAAGGGATAGTGAAGAATAGGTGACTTGGATTTGGAGGCCACGTGCTAGGCGAGTTTCTGGACTTAAAACTTTCAAAGCTTGGAAGTTATAACGTAAAATAACAAGAAAGCATTTTGCACTGCCGATGTTTGCTAGTTCGGACTTAAAAACAGTGACGGCTTTCTCCCAAATTGAGAAAATTGGATTTTCTGAAGCCCTAAACTGTCTTCTGTGTATGCACTGTGTTCGGGACTTGCTTTTCAGGCATCTTTCTCCCCCTGACACTTCAGAGGCTCTTAGCCAAACAAAATTAAGGCTGTTTTGCACTGGAGAGAGATAATTATGTTTTGTGCAAGGTCTTGGTTCACCCAGGAAGTTGAATTCTGTTGCGTTGCAGTCTTTGAGTGTCTTTTCCACCTTCTGTGATGGCCATTAGCAAGAGCACATCATTAAACCAGAGAACGAAGCTGTTAAAATATGCTTTCCTGCCCACTGAATGCCATCTCTACCACTTTAGGTATTCAGTGTATCATTTTGGCAAAATTTAATGCAAAATTTAATGCAAAATTTAATGCAAAATTTAAAGAGCACCTTTAATTTAATGGTACAAAAACTTTTGAGTTGATGCGTATCTACTTAATCAGTAACAAAGGGAGATGGCATGTGGTGGGAATAACATGTGCAGTCACAGAATACTGGAAAGGCTGCAGACCTTAGTGTGTGGGTTAGGACTCTACTGCTTCATCAGGTTTGGTTTTATTCATTTTTATTGCATGAAGACTGAAATTTCTGTATCTAAAACCACATAGCCGAATACACTATGAGTGCATATATCTTTGTATGTAAATAATAAATCCTTATTACCTGGTCAAGCAGTTATAAGTACAAGAATACATAGCATAGACTGCACACACATAAAAAAACCCAAAACAGATAAAAATTTTAGTTCTGATTACAGTTAATAGCCTTACATTTGTCATCTAGCTTCAGATTCTGTGCCATGTACTTGCACAAACTTGCACTGAATACAGTCTTTTATGCTCATGTCTGCTTCCTGAAGTGGTGTCAGGTGATTGTTACTGTCCTTCATATTGGCATTGGATGGAAGGAAGGCAGCATTCTGACTTCAGAGAGAGAGAACTGAGGTGCAAATGTCAACATAATTTTGTCATAAAATCGTAGAATGGCCTGGGTTGGAAGGAACCTTAATGACCACCTGGTTCCAACCCCCTGCCATGTGCAAGGACAGCTTCTGCTATGTCAGTTTGCTCAGAGCCATGTCCAACCTGGCCTTGAACACTTCCAGGGATGGGGCATCCACAGCTTCTCTGCGCAGCCTGTTCCAGTACCTCACTACCCTCACAGTCAAGAATTGTTTTTTAATATCTAATCTACCCCTGCCCTCTTTCAGTCTGAAGCCATATCCCCTTGCCTTTCACTACATGCTCTTGTAAATAGTCCCTCTGTTTTATTAGATGTCACTAGAAAATTATCAGCTGTATTTCCTTAGTTTTAGGTAATAAGGCATCAAGTAGTTCCCAGCATAAACTTTGAAACTTTCTGAATGATTATCGACTACAGTGGCAAATATTCAGTGCTCCTAAAATGGCTTGTTCTGTCATGCACTTAAAGAATGTAACAGTAGTGCCTCTGGAAGGTCTGGATTTGCAAGGGTTGCTTAAGGGGAGGCATTTGTAGCATAGTCAGCTTTGTAAACAGAAAACTCTCCTGCCTCTTCCTGCAGTCGCCGTCTTTATTGGAAGCAGCATTTGTAGGATAAATAGCGACTGAGGCAGAATTACTTCAGAAAACAGCTTTGTTCACTGCTGATGTGTAATGAATGTATGATGCATACTGGAAAAGGTTAGGGACCTAGTAGCATCGTAGAGTTATGCATATCCATGAGCAACTGCAGTAAGATTTCCTGGAAAAGTGTGAACTCTGGCTGTTTTCTGGTGTTTTGATTAGACATTCACCTATATAACTCTTGGGTGAGGTGTCTGTCTTCTCTCTTGAAGTTATGATTCCAGCACATATCAAAGAAGAGCATCAAGGAGCAAGATAAGTAACTAATTTGGCTTCAGCATTCTGCTGCAGCCCTGGGGTTCTGTTAAGCAAGCGAGAGTGCCTTTTCTTCACCCCTCAAGTAGTCTATAACTGTGCCAAATTAAGAATTAGAGGAAGGAAGCCACATAATGTTCTGAAGGGAGCAATTATTCTAGTATGAAAGATAGTACTGTTACATGATTAACAACTATATTCCTTTTCTAACGCAGAAAATCATGTTATCTTTTAAACATGATTCATTTACTTGTAAGAAGTATTTCTATTTAAATGTTCTCTTCTAAAGAACAAATGTTCAAAATCACAAGGAACTTTTTTTTTCTGAAAAAACGGTAAATTTCCAGTTAAATTCACAGGTTGAATTTTTGCATTTATAGGATACTGTTTTCAATTGCTTTTATAAGTCCTGCTTAGGCTTGTCACTTGACAAAACTTTTGTTGTACCATGAAAGTAAAACTAAAGAGAAAATATTATTGTATACAGAAATGGTATTCGATGCCACAGAAATACATTTTTCTGTTAAAAATATGCTTTGTGATTGCTCTTCAGGTGCCTCAGTAAGTGCATACTGTTACTGTGCCCTTAACGTGCTTCATTTTTAGGTGCTATTGTGTACTGATATACATTTTCAGGCTCCTGTTTTCCTGTGTTTTCCCATGGAGCAAACTTCCTAGTTTGTCATATCAGTGCCTAGGAATGTGCTGTGCTTTGGTGTGCAAAAAAGTAATCTTTAATAAACCTGTGTATTAACTAGCTGCTTTCTGGTTTGGGGAAAAAACCCCACAACATAACCTATCTGTTTTATACAGGGATCAGCTTTTCCTGTCAGTTATGCAAGCAGAATTATGCAAAAGCAGTATTTTCTTCCGTAAGTATATGAGCTCCTCCTCCTTCCACTGCTCCTCCATAGTCCGTGAAAAAATAAAATCCAACTTTAACAACTTATTTTATGCTTTCCCCATGGCCTATTTCTAGGAGCTCCAACTTGATGGGAGCACGGCTGGCCGGATCCCATGGTGATACACAGGAGCCTAAGATTAATCCTTTGGTGAGTGTTCTGTAACACAGTATTTTGTATATTGTCTTAGTAATAAACAGGACATCCAGAAAAACTTGAATTCCTTTCTTGCAGCTTTTTAAAGTTCTGTCTTAGTGATGTCAAATATTTCATAGAGAAAGAAATAATTTAGATTATTGGTACTTGAGATCTTCTGGGGGATTTTTTTCCAGCAAGATTTTTGTAGCTCACAGTTGCCTCTCAATAACTTTCCCCCTTTTCTATGCAGCTGTAACTCTATGAAATACCAACTTTTTGGCCATATTCAGTTCAACGCCTGTGGCAGCTTAGCAGCCTTTTGACAAGGGCTTCAGAAACATCTGACAGGCAGTATTAGATCTACAGTGCTGATCCAGCCTTCCTCCTGTGTCTGGTACATGCTGGATTTAGTGTGCTAAACTGCCTAGGAGTGAACCTCTGGGAAAATCAGCACTTCTGCACTCATTAAGGCTCTTCCAGTTCATCAGCGAGCCCAGACCATCAGAAACTGAATGAAAGTCATAAACTTGCACTTGTACAAACATGGAGGATAATACACCTGGGGAAGCCTACTGTGTTTAAAGTAGTCTTAGAGCTGATTTAGTAAAGTGAGAATTCTGTTCTATTTAATTCTATATGATGTTCTATAACATTCTATATAATGTTCTATTTAATCTCCATACCCAAGCAAACTCTTTAAGTGTTTTGGGTATTCACACACTGCTATTTAAAATACAAATATTGCTGCTCCAGACTTGCTTTAACAATGAGTTTTGTTCTTGTCATTGCTAGTGTTGTCCTCCTTATATTTATCTGGCATTCCTTTTTTGGATGAAGAAATCTTACCTAAATGTTCAGAAGTTAGCTATCTCTTCACACTTTGCCTTCTCTGGTAGAGTGAGACCTGTCAGTCAAGGTAATACAGTCAGACTCTGTTAGATAAACTAAAATAAGCAGCTCAACAGGTTGTGGGGTGGTTTTGCTCTTTTACAAATGAGGCATGCAGGCTAAGGAAATAGCAGGGCATGCATTAATTAAGGAGAACGTGGTGTGGTAACTCTTGTCCTTTCTTCAAAAATGCAGGTATCTATTTCAGATGAGCCAGAAACACTGTACAAGAGATTGTCCATTTTAGTTAAAGGCCACGATAAAGCTGTGTTGGACAGCTATGAATATTTTGCAGTGCTTGCAGCTAGAGAACTTGGCATCTCTGTTGAAAAAGTGTAAGTAACTGATCTGTAGAGTGATATGGAGTCAGATGCGTCTTGTGTAGTCTACTGTAATTCAGGTCCTCTGCTTAGAAGTATTACTTTAATTTTTTTTTAAGAAATGGCTATAATCTGAATTTTTTTTCTCAGATTGTAGATCTAACACTTCTCTGATGGCAAGATGGTGATGAGAAAGCAGCAGCAGTTCTGCACTCAGCACTGCCATAGTGGAAGTGCTACATGAAGGATATTGACAGTACTTTCAGTACAGCTGTCAGTGTTGTAGCTTCCCTGACCTAATGCTGGTTAATACCTGAGTGTTAACCATGCCCGTGTGAGTTAATAACGAACTGTACCAGTGTTTCGTATTTCCTTGTAGATCTTCTAAATGTCAAGTAAGAACAGAGATTTCAGCATAAGCTTTCAGATAAACTTGTATTATCATCCTTGATATAACATGAAAGTTTATTTTTCTTCTTTGCTCAGAGATAAACCCCCAAAGACGATAGAACGATTTACGCTTCTCAAATCTGTACACATTTACAAGAAGCACAGAGTTCAGTATGAAATGAGAACACATTACATGTGTTTAGAGGTAAGAAAGAAGGAAAAAAATTGTTCTAGGTGTACAATTCAAAGATTTTACTGGATGCTAATGCACGAGTGAAAATGGTTTGGGGAGGAGAATGCAGGGCAATATTGGAAAACACCTGACCTAGTTACATAAAATGCAACACAAGTTATTCTGAGTGCATAGCCTATGTAATTTTTGGACCAAAAAATTTATTTTGACCATCATCTTAACAGCTGAAAGAATGACTAAAGAAAAGGTAGAATTGAGGGTTACCTTTATATGTGTTATGCTCTTGCTTTCCAAAATCTTTGGGATGAGAGTTTTCTCAGGAAAGGAAGAAGATGCAGCTAAATCATTGACATTGTCAGTCACTAAGGGTTCTGTTCTCTGGGAATTGGTTTGATGTTTTCAAGCAGACATACTTTTGTCCTATGCAGCATCATGTGGCAAACTAAAACTGCAGTAGGAAATAGAAGAAAGGAAGCATAGACAAACCACCAGCTCTGTGGCCGATGACACAGACGTCTGTTTAGAATGCAGCTGTGGTTGACTTTCTTAGAAGAAACGCTTACTGCCAGCATTTTGTGGCTCCTGGGTGTCTTACTGTATATTTGCACAGTGCTTAGCAAAATGGGACTTTCTTTAAGTCCCCTGACATGAGTGCAGTACAAGTGGCCGCCCGCAGACCATAAGCATTATTTTCGCCTTCCAGGAAAAACTAAAAAATTGGTAGTTCAGTGGAACCAGGAGAAACTAAAAAAGCAGTATTTCAATGGAACTGCAGGATTTGGAACTCTGGAGCTGCAGGATTTATAACAGGCTTGAACTTTGAGAGCGTACAAAAGCTGGTGATTCTTGCATAACCTGTAGTTAATTTCATCTGATACCTGCAGTGTTAAGATCCCCCATTTCCATCATAATCAATGCATGTGATCCCAGGCAGCATGTGCAGTTCTGTGAAGTAACTATACTTGCATGAGAGTTGAGTACAGATGAACTGCTTCTGTTCAATATTATGGAAGCTGCCTTCCCATAAGATGTTTGGTCCCATAGCAAGGGCTAAAGAAGCTAGGGCGAACTTTTTTTTTTAATTCTGTTTGAAGTATTATTAATAGTAGTTCATTAAAAAAAATTCTTTCTGTTTTAGTTAAAATACTTAACAAGCAGTACTGCTGCGGTTTACTTGGAGTATGTGCAACGAAACTTACCCGAAGGGGTTGCCATGGAAGTGAAAAAGGTCAGTTTCCACCCCACATTATTAACTGTTACAAGTCCTGATGCAAGTACCAGTAACTACTGAAGTCTTTAGAAAGTCAGCCGAGAAAATGGGTGTAGTTTGATAGCAAAATTTTCCACAGTATTACATGGTAAAGAGGCTGTATTGCTTGGAAGTGCCACTAGGTGGCATTTTAAATCTGATTCACGTCTCAAACCAGAATAAATAAAGCAAAGTAGTTATATGTTAGCTAGCTGGTACAGTAAATGGTTGTTTTTCTTTCCTTTTAGACTAAGATAGAGAGAATACCTGAACACATTCAGAAACCTGTTTGGGATACACTACCTCAAGTAAAAGAAACTGAAGTAAAGTCATGAACACACCAGGTACTTGGCTCCAGCAGTACTGAAATTCATTGCTCCTAGCAACCTAATTTACTGAGACAGTCCATTGTTAAATAAAGGTTCTCTTATAAAGAAGTTACATAAACTCTTGTTTCATGAAGTTATTCTTGCTCATAACTCCAGTACATGTAGACTGAACTGCTGTGAAGTGAAGAAGTTTGACTGTGTTCTGTGATCAGTGACTATGGTCATTTATAATAAGTTTGTAGAAAGGTAAAGTTTATTTTTACCTGTATATATAAAAGTATGTGTATATACATCTATATAAGTTCACTGTCTCCTTTTGATACTAGATGGCTTCTGAACACTGAAATACTTGCAAGTCCACTTCATGTTTGTGTAATGTTTAATATTGTGGATGCCAAATTGTTATCCATTTATCAGTTTTGGATAAACTAGTTTGTTGGATAAACTATTTCCCTTCTTTACTTCTTTTCTGCTACTTATACCACATTTCTCCAGTTTTGCTTCCTGCCAGATTTCTTAGCAAGTGCCAACAGCAACACTCCCACCATTGCTTTAGGTCTTGTCTCAAGTAATCTTCCTACTGACCATTTCCTCTCATTTTCAGTCAGAAAATTTGTAGTTGCATTTTAGAGGAAATAATAAAAACCCCATCCGTCATACCATTTATAAACATCAGTGTTTGAGCATGCTCTCTTGTGTTCTTAGGAGTCAGACATCCAAAGCATAAATGATCCCTGTCTGAAGTGCCCAATTTTGCATCCATATAGCAAAATTGTCAGGAACAACAATTTCATTGCCTTAAACAAAGGCAGTGTATGCCACATGGGATGTTCTGTGCATCACAGCAAAGCTGTGTGCTTCACAGGAATGCACATCACATTCCTACCTTGCTAGAACTCTGGTTTGAATATGAAAGAGTCAAACCACTGTCACTTTCGCTGTTTGTGTAAACTCGTGCTTAGCTCCTAAGGAGAGAGGGAGAGGATTTTCAGACATGAAACTGAACAAAATCCCTAGGATCAGTTCAGTATCAGTCCAGTATCACTGCCTTTTTTTATGAAGGAAAGATGAAGAAAAGACTTGGCAGTACTCAGTAGCAAAGCTTGACTTCATTATCCAGTGGCCTGCCGTATAATCAGGATACAGATTCTTAACACTGCTGCTCTCCCCACTGGCTGATAGTGCATTAGCCTCATGTAACAAACAAGTTTAACACAAGTCAGTCATTCAGAGGAGATTTTTGGATGTTTGGTTAAGGTTATGCTCTGTCTTTCTGGATGGAGTTCTACTGTATATGAGCTAGGGCAATGAAAAACCTTCAACATAATTGCCTTTGCTTTCCGTCCCCCTGTAATCCCAGTTCCTTTAAGATACAGGAATCAGGTATTTCATTTACAGAAGGAATATGAGAAAAGAAAAAAAAACCCTTTAATGCAAACAGTTTACTTGTTCAGGTCAGTGCACAGAGCACATGTAACGATTCTCTTCTGCAGCACTTTTGTATGGTAAAAGGACAGCATTATGGGATTTGGGGTTTTGCATACCTGTCTCATTGTTCCAGGTTTCTAGTTCTCTTAACAAAACGTACCTTTCTTTTGAAATGCTATGCACTGAATTACAAGAAACACCAGTAATAAAAAGTGGAAATTTAGTTCTTTCTACTTCACTAGAATGCCAGTAGATATTATCAAAAAGCACACAATCAGTGTATGGCATCTGTTGATGCAAGGTCTTTCATACATCAGCACATTGTTATCACTCATCTTTCATTCCCCCCACCATATAAATACTAACTCTTCTTTGCCTTGGTATTAGAATATGTTTCCAGGTCAAAATAAGGGTTTTTTAGTTTAGCTACTGAAAATACTCATAGGGCTTTATCCCCAAGCCATGAGAGTACAAAAGTTTCACCTTGTGCCCAGATAAAGTTGCAGTATCTACATTATGGCAGACACAGTGACATAACTGAGTAACAGACTCCAAACATGCATAGCAACTTCAGATACCTAGAACTGACTGGAGCCACTTTAGCCTGCAATGGCAACACTGCTAAGAAATGAAAGAGCAAAAGGCCTCGTTTGCCATCAGAAATCAAGTGCAGTGATGAAACTTTCCGACCAAAACAATCATTCTGCGTTATGCAGAAGGGAATTAAAAAATTAAAATATAGGTTAGTTCAGTAGCTTCTTAGGAAAAAAAGAAATTCTAATATTTTAAATAGGATCAATTTTAAAAGGACCAATTCTTCCCTAATGTTGGCACCCACCCAAAAGTAGAGAAAGTCATAATACAGATTTCTTTATGCTTTTCTCTAGCATCACATTCAGATCCAGACATTTACTTAACCTGTCCCAATGCAGGGTATCACGGGTTGGAAAACTTTGCCTTATATTCTCTCTGCTTTCAACAAACTGGGCATGGATGTACTGCAGAACTAGTTTGAAATGCTGAAAAGAGTTTTTCTGGGTGTCCACAGAAAGCTGAGGGCTAAGTCCTCATCCCCTTCCTTGACATTCAGTTTTGCACTTCTGGCATACAAGCTTGCAGCGAAACTCTCTGCTGCATTAGGCATGCTTCTGCAGAAATGATGGTGGGGTTTTTTAAGCTAATGTTGCTATGGACAACACATGGATTGTGGCAGCTTATGTGGTTAGCATACCCTGGATCTTTCTAAAATGCTGGGGCCCCCCCTTGCCCAAGAGACTAAAATTGTAAGATCTATTACATTTTAGATGCTACCTTGTTCTCTGTATTCCGTATTTCTCCAGTGTGTAAACTTGGTAGTTCTCTAAAGACTAATTCATTACAGAGTTTACATTGGCAATGCGCTACAGTAACTGCAGTACAAGGAATTACAGCATCAGTAAATGTATCAGCCATTTGTCAAAAGAATTGCAGCTTGATTTTCAATGACGGCACTCAAAATACAGTTCATACTGGCAAAAAAACCCCCAACGAAACAGTGGCAAAGCAGTTTCTAAACTCAGTTTCCATCAGCAAAATAAGAGTATTAGGCTAAATATGGTTGAGAACAGATGTATAATACAAAATTCTGTATTATAATTCCAGCAGTTCTGTTCTGAACTAAATTAGTTTTGCTTAATAATAAACAAGTGGCTTGAATACATAAGTAATAAATACTTGCCTGGATAACTTTTTGTTGGTGATTAGTGCTAGAGAAGGGGGGATAAAGAAGTTATAAAAATCTGTCATGCAGGGATGAAGAAAAGCATGAAAGTGAGTTTCTGTGAGACAAAAGAGTGAAGGCAATAAGCCAGCAAGGAGGAATCTGTTCTCTTCAGATTAGCAGAGTTCTCCAAAATAAAGGAAGTGTCTTTTATAAACCATCTGTTTCTGGAACGTCATGCAGATAAAAGTGCTGGAGATACACAGGTAGCAGCAGCAGCCTTCTGCTGACGGGGTTTAGTTGCGGTTGCTGACAGAATGGGGTCAACAGAACAGATTTCAAATAATGCAAGCTTTTCTCCTTCCTTTTCTTTCCAATATTATTGCTGGAATCAGAGATGCTGGTGCATAAGAAATCTGTAAAAAGAACATTGCTGGTGATATATTAACCATGTTAGCAACTAGGAGATCCAGGGTAACTTTACAAGTTCATTTAGAAATTTGATTTAAAACTTTCAAGTGGTGAGATCTAGTTTAAGAAAGGGATTATCATAAAACTGGGTGGTTACATGTTCACTGGTCTGTGGGATATCAGCATCAGTGCTGCTTTACTGCCTGTGCCTCACCACAGAGAAGCTGAGGCGCTCATCTCCTGGGAAACGTATCTTCTAAGACACACATGAATGGCACCACATTTTAAGTAGTTTAATCCTAAACACCAAATACTGCCCAAGTAGGATCCTTCTCACACAGGGAATGGGAAGGAGGGAGGAAGGAGTTCAGCAGAAAGAGGGAAACAATTCCAGGAATATCATTGGTTTCAGGGGTAAATTGAAGTCAGGATGGAGAGAGGAAAAGGGAGTGACAGTAGACATCAAGCTACAGGGCCAAATCTAAGCTCCTAGAAAAGCTTTCCCATACTGTTGAAAAGAAGTGTGAATAAGTGGCCACAGAAGCAAGTGCTGGCATTTCGAACATCACAAACTAATGAGATTCATGCATTTTTAATTCGTAAGGCAATATTAAAAAGCAGACTGAAACTCCATGAAGTAGTGTGAAATATCATCATAGCCAGAATTTTGGAAAGAGTATATAAACAACACTGGAGTCTGAACTATAGCCTTACTATCACCAAAGTCCTATAATTTTCCCTTTTTAACACAAGAATGCAATCCCCAAAGAGTTCCTGAGCTCTCCTGATTCAGCTCTGAAGAGACTCCTGCTCTCCCTGCTGGCTCAAAATGCCAAATTGTAAGTCAACAAGAAACAATTTTGCAACATAAAAATATACTGGCTTTTTCCAGTCCTGACAGAGGTGGGATTGATTGGTAGTATTTGTCCTCTTACAGAGTATGGCTGCCAACTTCACCAAAAAGCCCTGGTAGCTGGAAATAATTTATTTTAGTCAGTGTTGTTACATAACACGTTGGCTTTGACAGAACCTGCCAAGGGAATTTCTGCTGCTGGGCAACTGCTGCTGCTGTCTGTGTGCTGCAGGGTACTGGGTAAAGCAGGTTGGTAGAATGGTTCGGATTAAGACAACTTCCCGCACGCCAGAGGGGTTTATTGAAGGGACAGACCGTGGGATTAACACCACACAGGAGTAACTCCTGGAGGCTTCTCTGTAACTGAAGTGCAGTTAATGTGCTTGCTTGCTTCAGTCAAATCCATGGGTGCCCTCAGCTCAAGATAGTCAAGAAGCTACAATCCAAATGCTAAACTATTTTTCCCTAAAATATTCCATGCATGCCTCCACCCTATCTGGAATGAAGTTGCTGTCACTTAGTTCTTGTGCTCCCAAACTGAAACCTATTGTATGTGCTTTGCACATTAAAACACCATTTATAGCCCCTCATTACTAAAGATCAGAGGAGTTTCAGCTAGGTCATACAGAAACACGGGGATATAAGGAATATAAAGAACTTTAAAGCAAAGAACTGAGTTTGAATTTACTTTATTTGACACAATGTAAAGTCATTTCTGAAAACCTGTTTGTCTCCATACACAGTAAAGCACCCTTAAGCAGCGCTCAGTAACATTCAGCAGTGACATGTTAGAAGAGCCAGAATTTAGTCTGGTTTCATTTGAAGCTTTTGATTTTACCTTTTGGAATGAAGCAATCTGAACATTAAGGACTTGTATTGGGTCTCTTCCTCTAGCCTTATTGTAGAGGTTTTCCCAGAAAACGTGTAGCTTTTAGCAAAGCACTGCAGATCATGGGTCAGCTGGGGAAGAACCTGTAGCTTCAAGTAGTGTCTACCTGAACGTGCCATTTGCAGTGTTGCCCAGGGTCTGGAGAGGGTCAGTCTCTTAGGCAGGTCAGGCTGCATTTAGATTATCACTGCTTCTGGAGCCAGAGATCGGAAGTAACATTGCATTCACGCGTAATGATTTGAGAATTAAATTTTTTCTACATAGGAGTAAAGCTCAGAGCTTCCTCTCAGTGACTGTTTCCTAGGCAAACACCCGACCTTGTCTAATCATATCCCCACATGTACCCGGGAAAAATATTATACACAAAAGCTTGAGGCTGCAGCGAATCCGGTGCAAGGAGAAACGGAGCAGGTCTTCAACATCTCTCGTAGCCATCCTCATTACAACCTGCGCTCCGTCAGCCCGAGAGCAGCACGCCGGCTCAGCCGTGCCCGCCCCGCTGCGAACACGCTGCTCGCCGGCCTCACCACCGCTCCGGCAGCGGAAACGCGTCACGGCCCGCACCAAGTCCAGGTCACGGGGTACAGCTTCGGGACGGGGTTGATTTTGGATACAGTCTGGGACAAAGTGTTCCCTGCTGTACTTTGTGTTCCCCGGAGCGGTTCGCAAGCATAAAGGCGCGCCCGCTCCCGGCACGACACGCTGGCCGGCGGTGGCGGGGCGAGGCCCGGCCCGTGAGGTCCCCCCCCCTCCGCCTCTCCTTCCAGCCGCCCGCGGCCCCGCCTTCCCAGGGTGCGACGCCTTCCCCGGCATCACCGGGTGGCGCCGGGCTGCGGACACCGCCCCGCCGTGCGACAGCGCAGCGCGCCGGGGACCCACGTGGAGCGGGCCGGGCCGCGATGGGCAAGCGGCGAGCCGGGCGGGAGCTGCTGCGCAGCCTGAGCAAGAAGCAGAAGAAGCACCTGCGGGAGTTCGGCGAGGAGCACCCGTTCTATGACAAGTGAGTGCCGGGCTGGGCGAGCCCGCGCGGGGCCGCCCCTTTCCTGCGGTTCGGCTGTCCCGGGGCTGCAGGGCCGAGGAGCCCCGCTCAGCCCGGGGCCGGCCCGGGCGGCGGCCGCTCCCTCTCACGCTTCCCCTGGGCTCCCGACGGAGGGAGGGGAGTTGCAGCTGCGTGGCGCACTGCCGCTCGTGAGCCGGGAACCTCGAAAGCGGAACGGAAGGCAGGATATCTCGTCTCGGATTTTCTTTCAACAATTGTAAACTCTTGTGGGAAGCCCGGAGGCTGCCACGAGGAGTGGGGAAGCGGAGGAGTGCGAGGTGTGCTCCCATTTTGATACCAGGCCGGTCCCTTGGCTTGTCAGAACCTGCTTTAGCTTTCCCTCTGTTTGCTCCGTGCTCTTTTCTGATCTCGGAGAGGGTATGAAAATAGAGCAGGGAAGATCTGTGTGACAAGAGCCATTCCCTCCTCGGCGGGATGCCCTCCTGTCAGAATGACCACCTTCGTTTTGTAGCCCCGTGCAAACTTCTGAGGAGAGAGCTGCTTAGTCCAGGTGCTGTGTGATCTGTGCGATCTGTGCTGCTGCTGTAAAGCCTTTGAGGAGCAGGCACACAGTGTTAAGGTCTGTTTTTTGGGTGTTCCCTGGGACCCTCCCGGCCTGTGTGGACTGGGATGGAAGGCCTGCTGGAGAGAAGGCCCTGTGTGTCACTCTGTATAGTGATACTCACTCCCACACAAGACTCTGCATCTTTTTGAAGGAGTTGAGGTTAGTTTAAGCCCAGCTTGTACAGTGGCTTCTTTGAAGAATTGCAGTCCCAACACTGGTTAATTAATGCTGTTTTAACTTTAGTTTGTGTCTTTTTCCCACTTCGCAGACCAATATTCAGCGCTAGAAGTAGTCTCTGTCTCTGGTTAACTTTGCTACAAACTACACTTGTAGCTAGATTCTTTTAATTCCTTTTGAGACCTCATCTTCTGATTAAAGTTGGATTTTCCTTTAAAATTTTTATTGATCAATTGTAATACCTGAGCACTTAGGCTTCATGTACAGAGGGTCGCATCACCTGAGAGGGTGACCCTTAAGGGTGAGTGCCCAGTCTGTTTTCTTAGGGAGACATGTGTGATGGTTTGGTTTTAAGATTTCTTTTAACTTCTTTAAACTTCCATAACTAAACAATTCACTCTTCCCCTCATTTCTTTCATCATGCGTATAACATCATTGATGGAGTAAGATATTTCAGTGCTTTCTTTTCAGGGTTTCTGGAACACCAGAAGCAACTCAAATATGTGAACTGGTAATGTATTTTTATTTCTTCCTTACTTTCATCTTGGTGTAGTTCAGTGAAGTGAAAAGCTTAGCATTTCATGTTACCACCTTATTCAGGCTGATTAAGTTGTTCCACATAGGAAAACCAGTATTTAGGAGAAAAAGATGAATGTGATTTTTGTGTGGCTCTGAATTGTGCTCTGTAATGTCTAACTCAAAACTGTAATACCATCAGAGGGCAGAAGCAGCAGGAAATAACTGCAGTTCTTAACTTTTTTGCTTATTACTTAGTCATGGCGAAAATCAGATCATGCTTTAAGTTGTTTTAACAATGTTGATAAACTTAGTGTTGCATGAGTTAGGAGACATTTTGTTCTCTGTTGAACAAAGAAAAATGTTAATACTCCTTCAGATTGCTAGTGCTTTCCTTTTCTTTCAGTCAGGATTTGGTAACCTCCTTTATCATCAGATTAATAGAAGACTTCAAAGTTTTAATTTGGAAAAATAAACTACTCTGTTTCAGTTGTTTCCTTTAGCAATTTTGTGCATTAATATAGTATTTACCGATTTTTTTCCTTTTTTGGCTGAAAGGAACAAAGAAAGGAGTAAATAGTGTTGTGTTGATAGTCACGGTTTCACTACAGTTTTGGTTATAATTTGGACATTGGTTTGTGCAAGCCCAGGACAGAACTGGCTCAAGTCTGGCTTGCTCGAGGTGTAGAGTTGTACAGCTGAACCAAACCTGACCAACTCCCCAGGGAACCGTTGTCCACTGACAGCTATTTTTACTTACCTTCTTGAAAGCCAGAAGCATTTCCAGCATGCTCTGTCCCTTGTATGGGTGCCCTTCTACAATTTTCGATCTGTGTGTGGTTTTCTTAAAAGAATCTGGTGCCAGCTCAGTAAATGCTTTGTTAGTGGAGATCAAATGTCCTCACTCATCTGAGGCTGAAAGCACTGGGTTTTGTGATGCTCCAAGTCAAATTGGTGCAGAACGAGGCACTTCAGTCTGTGTCCCAAGATGCTTTCAAAATCTAAATGGAGGTGTCCAGCATAATTATTGGCATAAAATAGTGGGTTTTGAAAAATTCCATTGCATCTACATAAGGGTTTCATGGGAGAGGGGAAACAACAGTGCAAGTAGAGGTAAGGGTATTTGCCTGCTGCTTAATAGGCTTTTACTGTTGTTGCTGTTAGACTCGTGTTTTCCTTTCCAGTCTGAGGATTCTGATAAATCAAGTGCAGAAAGCGATTCGGAGACTGAAGTGGAACAGGTCTCTGGATATCATAAGCTCCTGGCTACTCTGAAGACCTCGCCTGAGTCTGAGAGTGAGGAAGAGGAAGATGAAAGTGAATCGGAAGAAGCTGAGGAAAGTGAGGCAGAAATGGACAGTGAAGGGTCCCAGGAGGCTGGAGAAGCAGAGGGAGGTGAAGAAGATAAGAATGATGTTCCAGAGGAGGAAGAAGGTAGTTTGTCTTTTCCCATGCTTCTTTGGTAAATGTTTTTTGACTAATGAATGTTTTTAGCCAGGATCGTGGTGTAGACTGGCTGTTGGCTGGGTGCTCTTCCGCCTTGGAGACTCTGTTGCTCCATTGGCTCTGTGTGGGTGGGAGCAGCAGCTGCTGAAGGATTAGCAGGGGAAAGGGTAGCTGTGCTCATTTTCCGCCAGACAGCCCGCTGCTGCTTCCTCAGATGTTGTTTATGCGGCAGCACAGAGGAAATCCACATGGAGCAGCAGACCAGGGGTTCTCACCCACTCATGGGAGACACAAGCTGTTCTCTCGAGCAGCATCTGGCTTGGCTGTGTCGCCGAGAGGAGGGAAAGGTTTGCCTCACAGCACGGGAAAGAATATGGAAATTGGAAGGAAACCTCCGCCTTTACAGCGAGGTATCCTCATTCATGAAGTCTGCAAAGAAATGCTGGGAGAGAGGAGTCAACTTTTCATCATTTTCAGTTATTTGGGTTCGTTGGAAACTAAAAGTTATATTCTCCAAATAGGTCGCTTCTTTAATTTTTTCTGGGGGACCACATTTTGTGTTATGTAACGTTTGGCATGCTAGCCAAAAGTCATCTTTATGGTAGAATACAAAGCCTGCTTGTATCTTTTTTGATAGAGCGCTGGGAGAAAAAAATCGGTAACTCAAAGGGAGCAACATCTACAGACAGTAACTTTTCCAGGAGAAAACAACCTGTTTCTTTTTAACAATTGACAGACACAGCAGAGCAGATACTCCGCCAGGAGCAGGCTGATGGCACAGATACCTCTTGTGACCCACGACATGGAGTCACTGAGGAGTTTACTGATGTGAAACACGAATCTGAATTTAGCTTGGAAACCAATTTCATGGAAGAGGAGAGTGGAGATTGCAATGCAGATAAGAGAGACCGCAGTTTTTCACAAGCTCTTCCAGAAGGTAAAACACTGTGTGTTTGTGTTTAGGGATCTGCCTTTAGAGGAGTGTCTGTAAACATGTTTAAATTATCTAACACCCTAGCGGTAGGCTGTATAGCTTCCAAATTCTTCCACTACATTATTCATTGTACTGCCCACATGTCAGCTGGTTACATAAGGGACCCTTAACACTAATGCAGATGTGTAGCTGAACCATTTGTTCTCTGTAGCCCCTGGGGACTGGGATTCATGTGGGTTTTCTGCTATGACTGGTAAAGCTTGAAGTATCAAGAACTAGAAAAGTGTGTGGAGGGTGTTACCTTGTTCTGCTGCTCTAATAGTAGTTTTAAAAGCCACTGTAATAAAAAGGGCTCTGCAGGCCTGCACTTGACTGTGGAAGATATTCTTGGCACAAACAGCACAGGAGATAATCACAAAGCTGACCTGTGGGGGCATCCTTCACATCTCAGTGGAGTTAGAGGTCAGATTCTGAGAAGCTTGGAGCAGCCACAGTAATTTAGACAAATGCTCAGGGCTCTCAGAATTTTGAAGGTTATGCAGAGGAGTCTGACTGCAGCAGGATCAGAAGAGTATGAAGCATCAGCAGAGCACGTGTAGTGTCTTTTCAGGGTGTATCCCAGAATCTCAGTGCACTGATGGATGCATGTGAGCTCCAGTGTTGGAGTCGTCCCACCATATGTAACAAAATAACTGTGTTGCACTGGTGTGCGATCCCTCAGCGACATGGCAGACACTGGCACTTGCACAGCTTCTGCTCAGATTTCATGCTCTGTGGCTTTAATATCAGATGGCGTCGTTTGAGAGAGAGAAATATGTTTGTAGCATCCCTAGTGATGCTGGCTTGTCATCTTGGAGCAGCAGCTGACATTAGATCTGGGAGGCAGCCTGGGTGATACATGAAATGTGTGGAAGCATCAAAGGGCCATGTGATAGAAAAAACAGCTCGTTCTTGTTACCATGAGAATATGACTTAGGCTGTTGGCATTGCATTTTAATGAGAACAGTAGCTCTCCAACTGCATGCTAAGTATCCTAACAGCTTTGTTCCACCTATAAATGATGCACTACTTCTCAGTGGGTTCTTGTAGCTTGGAAGTGTCTTTATAATCTATTGCAGAAAATGAGTCACCTAAGATAGCAGAAAGGGGATGAATTTCTGCTCTGGTCCTGGGGTCACTAAAATTCCTGAAAATGCCTCCCATTACTCCCTCTAGTTTATTGGGAAAATGCTGGAATCAGTAAAACTCAACTGAGGAGAGAACCTGCAGTACAATTAAATGATATCCCGTTCATTTGCGTTTCTGGGAAGATTTTCTCAGATTTTGTTCAGTGTCGTTATCAGTAAATGTCTTGACTTTTGCCTGGGTAACTTGTGTGTGGGCTGGATATTTGTTGGCAAGCACCCGTGTTCCCTAATTAGTTTTCTTTATGCAGAGAGTGCTGCTGTGCTGCAAGCAGGATACAGGGCTTGGCTTTCAAAATAAGCTTTGCATGTGACTTTGTGCGTGCCAGTGTCTTTGAGTATAATATGATTTAACAGTTCTTTGCCTCTCCTTTCCTTTCCAAAAAGAAATGCTGATTAGATAAATCAGACTTTTTCTCACTTTGGGCATTTGCTCCCCTTCTCCAAAACTCGCCTAATATTTCTCTGCTTTATTACGAACTGTGTTCATATCACTGGCCAAAGCCCTGGGCAGAACTGTTTGTAAATTAGGAGGGTTAGCAAGTTCACTTGGGACTTTACTATCGACAGCCTTTTTCACCTGCCTAAGGCAAAAAATTGCCGCTATTTTCCACTACATATTGTTTTCCTGTCTAACATTTGATTAGTGCTTGAAAATTCTAGTGCTTCCATAAGTGCTTCTTTTTCTTTTTTAAAAGCAATCTGTCAAATCTGTTCTCTCTGTTCTTTGCAGAGAGAATTTGACATCCTTTCTCTCATCTCCAAGTGCTTTGAAATAACTAGTTTTAATTGTGGTGTTGGCCAGCATGGAAACTGCTCGTCTCATTTGCAAATCCATTCTGCAACTTGGTTCTACTATTAGCTGCAATAGTTCTCAGGCAAATTTTTTGTTGTTGCTGTGAATAGATCCATTTAAACAACACATGGACAAAGAACTTGAAGATAAAGAAATAGAGAAAATGTCTACGCTTCCTAAAACTTCAAGTCAAAGCCAGGTAAGAATGTTCCGTAGTCATCCAGCGTTCCTAAAGATGCCTGGATTAAAATAATCCTTTTTTTATACGAGTGAAGTAGATCATAATTGTTATTATTAGCTGTTGGCACTATAATTATCGAGATTTTGTCACTGTCTTGTTGTTGAACTGTTTTCCTCTTCACTTACTGCTGAGCAAGAGTTGAAATGTGAAGTCTGCTGTTCTGGAGGCATACGGTGACACATCTGAAACACGTAGCTTTAGAGTTTGAGCTGTAGTCCCAAAACCTTGACTAGAGGTGGAAGCAGGGCTTGTTTCTGAGTGGTGACAGCACGATGCCAGGGATGTGCTCTGCAGCTGAACTTCTTAAGCGACCACGTACACTTTTAAAAGTGCTTGTGGTGCACTTTCACGTTCTTGCTTCGGGATGGCTCTGTCCCTGTACACATTTACAAGCCAGTGAAGGGCAATTTGTTACTTACATTGTTAATTCTGGCAATAATATGTGAATTGCTCCTTGCTTGACAGAGAATATTGGTTTTCAAAATACTCTTTTTTAGACAAACCTTTGCTTCATAACTTTTCCACATCTGATTTTGTTTTGGACAGTTGCCTCCCATTCTGGTCAGCCATATGCTGGGTGACATTCGTTGGAAGATATCCAATGGTTAGTTAGTCAGAGAGAAAGCTGTGATTTTTTTTTTTTTTAATTTAATTTACTTTTTTGGCACATGGTGGCCAAAATTACCAGTGCCACCTGAAGCAATGCATGATATATCTTTGCTTAAATTGGTGTAGCTACTTTACGGGGACAGCTGGGGACAACTTGCATGACAGAAGGCTTAAAGTTTAGAGTTTTCCCGTACTACACTGATAGCTGTGCAAAATCAGCCAGACACCCAACAGGACTGCATTTAACAACTGAATCATAACTTCTGGGATTAGCCCGTAATGGGTTTATTTTCATCTTTAATGAAAGTACGTACCTAGGTGGGGCCAGTTGGTGAGTGTAGTTGGACTCCAGGGTTCTCATCTTGTCCCTGGTTTGAGCCACTGATTTCCTTAGTGGGTTAGGCAGAAAATTCCTCAGTTTCCTCTGGCATGGGAACAGTTACAGACACATCACTGCAAAACCTATCCAGATCTACAGAGCTGAAGTTTATTGTTATTTATCCTGGTAGACTCTAAAAAGGATTGCATATTCAAAAAAAGGTTTCTGCTTGTATTACGAAAAGATGATTTCCTTAATTTCACAAACTTGATTAAAGTTGGTATCACCAGCTGTGGTGATATGCTTTCAAGTGTGCAAGGTTTGGTACACATGACTCCTCAGTGTTGTTGGCTTGTATTTTTTTTTAGTGGCCAAAGCTGGGTCAACTACTTTTTTCTTCCGCTTTGGAGAAACATAAAACTTTGAAAGCAGACAAAGAAGTTGATGTGAAACAGCTTCATCTCCACAAGCCTTTGGAATCCACTTGGCCAAAAGTGAATAAACAATTTCTGTCCTCAGTGGACAAACCAGCTGATTCCCCTTTTACCCCGTTACAAAGAGAGCTCTTCTGTATCATGAATTCCTACCGGGACTTGTTCTATCCAGAAAGAAATGCTTTAACAAATGGAGAAGAAATCCGGCACGTTTACTGCCTGCATGCCTTGAACCACGTCCTCAAGGCCAATGCTCAGGTGCTCAGCAACAACACCAAACGGAGGGACCGAAAGCCAGGGACCGACACCGATGACTACAGGGATCAGGGGCTCACTAGACCTAAGGTAAGAGAGCTCCGATTCCCTCATCCCCACCCTGGCTGCCTGCTCAGGCTGTACAAACATCCTGGTAGTTTATCCGCAAGTATTTCTGTTGCTGGTCTCTCAGGTGATGTGTGCCTGGTCCTGTGCTTTTCCACATGCCTTTATCATGCTTGAAAGTTGTCCTCCGTGGCCAGGGTAAATGCTCTGTGAGGAGCAGTGAGCTCAGGGTTGTTAGCCAGCTGGTTCTGTGCCAAGCCATGAGTTTGGCTTATCTCTTTGTCCCCCTATCACCACAGACTGACGAGTTTTCCTGCGTCCATATCTAAATCTGCCAGTGCAGACAGGTGCATCCGCATCAATCTTCAGTATTGGTGCAGGTAGTGTAGGCTGTCACCCAGTGTGGGATGTGCCAGAAATTTTTTTGTCCTTAGGCACTTGTAAGGACTTGCCTTCATGGAAGGATCTTTCTGTACCTGGGAGTACCTGAGGGAATCCCAGCCCCATTGTCAAGGCTACCTGTCACAGTTGGGGGAGTGGGCCCCAAACCAATCCTCCCTGGATTCACAGCATCCTCTAGTTGATAGCCAGGTGGATTCAGGTATGGCAGCCTGTCACCAATGTGCCAGCTGCCTGTTGAACAGTTCCAGAGTTGGGTTTCAGTATTTGCTGCATGTCTGGCAAATCTTTGGTTTCTATGTTGACTCCTCCATTAGCCATTTATATTTTGGAGTTCTGTGCAGGGAGTATTGCCACTCATCCAAGAGCCAGCCCTTGACCCTGTCTCTGTGTCACAGGAGCTCTTGCTTGCCTGGCGCTTAGGGAGGACAGGAGAACATACTTGGTTTGCAGTTCCTCTGTACTGGTATCCTGGATGAGCTGGGGAACCAGGCTGAGCTGCTGGCCACTAGCAGTTCAAGAGCACACTGCATCCCAGTGCATCTTCCTTCCCTGCTGCTTTGTCAGAATGGTTTTGTTTTGATGGTTGGGATGCCCCACGGGGGCAGATCCAAGCCAAAAGTTTAAGTAACATACGCTTAACGGAGAGTGTTCGTATTTTATGGGTTGTTCTCTTGTAACCATTGATCTGCACAGGTGCTGATGATAGTGCCCTTCAGGGAATGTGCTCTGCGGATTGTGCATACTTTCATCAGTCTCCTTGAAGTGAATGACAAGAAAAAAATAGATGTAAGTAATAAAAAGCGCTTCAAGGGCGAGTTTGGCTCTGATCCAGAAGAGAAGCCCCCCAACCTGAAAAGACCTGAGGATTACGAAGCTGTCTTTGCTGGCAACATTGATGACCACTTCAGAATTGGTAAGAACCTACTGAACAGATGATTTTTAGCTTGTACAGAACTGCTAAGTAACAAATTCTTCCCAAATGCCTAGAAGCTATCAGGGCTGGAAGTTCTGGTGAGACTCTAGGCTGTGTGGTATTCCTGCTGGTTTTGCACTGGCAACTTGGATTTTTCTGAAAAACTTTGTTGCCTTGCCAGAACTTAAAAAGGAAGAGAAAATAGAAAAGTAATTATTTTCACATCAAGTTCAGAATCATTTAAAATGCAATGACAGCTTTACTCTAGCAGGACTGCCCACACCTCATTTTCAAGATAGCCTTGATTATGCAGCAAAGTCTTTTCATGTTATAGAAAAAAAATCTTTTGGGTTTAATTAGCCTGTTCACAATGTCTCTTGTAACGGTTGGAACAAAATTAAAGCTCAATACTGAGCAAAGCAGTTTTCTGCTGTGCTTCCCATGGTTTTCATGAAAACAAATGGGTATCCAGCAAGTAGGAGTGTTGGACAAGCAAAAAATTTGAGACTGTTTCATAATATTGTAATCTTATGCTGTTTAGTAACTCAGTATGCCCGGAACTAGCTAGTGGCTTGGTTCCTGGAGCTGCCGAGAAGGCAGTTTTTCTAACTTAACTTGACAGATCACAGGCTTTTGAAATACTGCACCTTGAAAGATGAATTGGCACCCCAAGAAATGTAATGATACAGTGGAAGATGTGAGCACGTCGCACTCAGTCTTTCTTCCTTCCCCAGTGAATATCTCTCAGGCTGAGAGCATCTTACTTGTAGCATAATAATTTTCCTTTCAGTCCTCTCCCATACCACACTCTGGTTGTTCCACTTACTAAGTGTTAAGAAATGATTGAAGAAACTTTCAGTGCTGTTAACTTGCAGAAGCAAATTATAGAAGCAGAATAATTTCTCTTTCTTACTGTGCTGCACACCCTGTTACTTCTGCACAAAGATCTAATTTAAAGCACATTTGTTATGCCTTACTGAAACCACCACTCTTTCACATTTTTAAACAGAGAAAAGACTTGATGTTTCTAAAGTGTGTAAATGCTGTGACAAGTGGTATCTTCTTCCTGGAAATTCAACCAGTTCAACCTTTGTTTTTTTCCATCTTTTTCCATCTTTATCGTTGGGTCGACATAGACAGCAGGAGGGATCCTTACTGCTGTCTCTGAAATTCTTGGAGGGCCTTCAGCTGTACCCATGATATCTGCCTTCACATGGGCAGGGAGAGAAGTTGGAGAGATTTTGTTGGGCAGATTGAAGGGGATGGTTTGAATGTGGTCTGGACTAGCTGGATTTTTAAGACCAGAAAACTGTGGGTTCTAGAAATACTGCCACGTAATTATGACACAAACTCCTTTGATTCCTTCCCTTTCCTGTCTATAACATGTGAGGTGATGCATAAGCTGATTTAGAGTGTATCCTGCAACATGTGGTGTGAGAAGCACTGTAGGTGCAAGACTTTGGTCATTGTAATATGAAGAACCTTGTCCTTTGTGGTTTAGTAGCAAATCTTTCAGCCCTGTGAATAAAAGTAGTTGACAGTCAAGAGATCCAGCCCAAAAGTTTCATGACAGCTTAAAGTAACAGTTACTATAATACCCAAAGGCAGAGACCAAAGTTCAGGATTTAAGGAGAAAGGGGTGGCTAATTATTTCTGCTTTTTTTTTTCTGAAGTTGTTCAGTTTCCTCATTCCCCTGTTTAGCAGAAAATCACAAACAATGTGTTTCAGTTAAAAATATTTGTTCGGATTATGAAAAATCTTAATAATACAGAAATGCTTTGTCAAACTTCATGAAAATTTTCAAAATGCCTGTCAAATGGGGGTAGGGTGGGTAAGCACTTTTTGGGGAAAGGAGAGTTTCAGACAGATTAATTGTGTCCAGCTATATTCATCGGTGTGGGAAGAGGAAATGGGGGGAATTACTGTTCCAGAGCCTGCTGGAAGAATATGGTTGATAACTGATGTTAACTGAGACATTGCTCTTGGTGTTGTTGGACAGGGGTTGCGATTCTGCAGAAGAGCATGAGGCTCTATGCACCCTTCTACTCCTCAGACATCATCATTGCCTCTCCCCTGGGCATCAGGACTGTCATTGGCGCAGAGGGGGAGAAGAAGAGAGACTTCGATTTTCTGTCTTCGATAGAAATCCTCATAATTGATCAAGCAGACATTTACCTGATGCAGAACTGGGAGCACGTTCTGGTGCGTTTTCCATATATATATTCATTTTTGTTCTGTGCTGTGTCTTGCTGGTCTGATGTTACTCAGTTTTGGCAGTGAGCAGTATTGCTGGTTTTTACTGACTTGTTTCTAGACATGGATGTTAGTTTCTTTTCCTCCCTCCCTCCGCCCTGATATTTTCCTTATACTAAGAATATTCTTTTTACAGATTTTGGTAGCATTCAGGACATGTTCTCTCTAAAACTTTGTTTGGTGCTTTAGTAGTATATTTCATCAGAGCTACTTTTTGGACAGTCTTAATTATCTTGCAGCATGAGATAATGATGATTCCTTTAATCACATCTGGGAGAAATTATGCCAGCTGTCTGACTGCCCAGTGTCTCAGATTGCAGCCATGTGAGGCATCTGTACAGCCTAATTCAGGTTCCCCCAGAAAGCAAGAGGAGCTGGTGCATGTCTCCACTGACTGCAGAGATACTAAGCATTAGTCATGTCCAGAGTTAAACAGTATGAAGAGTTTCCTGTACATTTAATGAAAATAGAGCTCTTGGGTTGTGGCTAGTCTGCAGCAGTACCCCTGCTTTTTGGCTTTTGGTTAATAGAAGTTTTCAGGATTGAAACGGTGGGGTTTTCTTTTCCCTACCATTTTGACTTCGTGATGTCACTATGCATTTTGGATGAGTCCAGAAGGTCTTCTTTCCTCAGGAGTCCCAGAAAGGGCATATGAGCCTACACAATATCCAAGGAATGAGTCCTGGAGCCTGCTTCCTGTTTTTCCCTTTAGGTGCAACTGCCTGCCCAGTGGTGGCAGGGATGCCAGTCCTAGGCATCGTTCCCTGAGGGCAAAATGCGGTGAATTTCTTCAAACTCTCCCTGAATGTGATGAGAGCTGAGCTGTGCTTCTTTTAGCTCAGAAACCTTGGGCCCATTGACTTTGATACAAACAAATCCATTATGCTTGCCCCAGGGGAAGACTGGAAGGAAAGGTTACTGTTCCTGGTGACTAAAGAGATGGTAGCTTTCAGTTCTGTGGCAGGAAATCAAGTAAATTGCTCTTGCTGTGGTCAATAAATTCCAGACAGTGGTGTCTTGGGAGATGCTGCTTGTTTATATTCTGTGCTGCCTTGCTGGTCCCTGCCCTCTTTCCCACTGCAGTTGAGGCTTTTGCAGGCAGTCAGGGATGTCAGCAGTGATGTGTCTCCATCCATCTGTGCAGCACCTGATGAAGCACATTAACCTGCTGCCTCTGGATTCCCACGGGGTGGACTTCTCCCGAGTGCGGATGCTGAATCTCAACAACTGGTCCAGGTACTACCGGCAGACGCTGCTGTTCAGCGTTCTCCAGGACCCCCAGATTAACTCTGTCTTCAACAAACACTGCTTCAATTATGCTGGGCAGGTGAGTTCACAGAGGAGCTGGAATGCTGGTGTGGAAGAGAGGGGGAGAGGAGCACAAAACCCAACATGCGGAAAAATTCTGCAACTCAGTTGCTGAAAGACTGTGTGTGCCTATCATTTCCCTCACCCAAATGTTTCAGTCTGAATCTCCATGACACTGCATACTGTGCCAGAGGCATGAAGAATTGCTCCTCATGCAGTGATGCTTATTTGATGCTTTTCTTTCATGGTAGCTGCTGTTTCGTGTCAGAAATCAGATTTTGTTTTTTTGATTTGACAGTCTCAAGTTATCTTGTTTTATATATTTTGTTGTTAAATGGAGGGTTCATCTGCTTCCTTTTTTTTACTTTTTTTACATCCTACTGTGTAAGATGCATGAACTGTTAGTATTTTGAAAGAAACAGGGAAAGTAAAAACTTTGAGACCATCTCAAATATATGGGATTCAGGGCATGAGCAGTCATCGTGTATTTAACAGACCTGGTTTGTGTATCATGACTGTAGTTTTGTATTGGAGCTTTCTTAAAAACAGCCTTGTGCACTGTTTTTCTTAAAAAGAGCCTTGTGCTGTCAGATGTGAGCTGAAGAAAGCTGGCTGCAGTGTGCCTGCCTTTGGAATGCTGCTTCCTGAAACATCCTGCTTTCTTCTCACAGGTGGCCGTCCGCAACTTGCCGCTCACTGGCTCCATCAGCCACGTTGTGGTCCAGCTTCCTCATGTTTTTCGGAGATTAGAAGCTGAAAGTGTAACTTCCATGATAGATGCGAGGTACTGTGTGTCTCAGACTGCTTTGCTGTGCCCTAATGACTGCAATTTCGGGTTTAGTGGAGCGTGCTGCAGAGCACACTGGGTTCACCACAGAAGTACATCTTCATTAGTCCTCAGATGTAGGCTGGGCTCTGCACAGGTGGAGGGGAATACTGGCCTTCTCCTTGGCAAAGGCACTGCAGAATACAGTCTTGGGAAGGAATACCAGTCTCTACCATAATTGTGTAGTGCTGGTAAAGCCTTTTATCTTCTACACATGTAGAAATCCCGTGAAGTTAAAAGGACAAATGCAGTGAAGGTCTTTGGTGGTCTGTCGTTTGATGATATTCTTGTTTGAGCTCATATCAGTATTGGAAAGCTGAAGTTTAACTCTGGTTAAAACTTATTTGGTTTTTTTAATTGAGGTTCCAGTTTTTCATCGACAAAGTTCTGCCCGAGTACCGCGATGCGATCATGTCCCACACGCTCATTTACATCCCGTCGTACTTCGACTACGTGCGCCTTCGAAACTACTTCAAGAAAGAGGACCTGAATTTCACTCACATCTGTGAATACACTAAAAAGGCTGCTGTCTGCAGAGCAAGGCGCTTCTTTCTCAAGGGAGAGAAGCAGTTTTTATTGTTCACCGAGCGTTTCCACTTCTACAAAAGGTGAATTGTGGGCCGAGTTTTCCCTCTGAGTTGCATGTGTGCTGTTCTGAAGGTAGAGTCTGACCTTAGTCACAGATGGACTCTGCTGCTTTTTGAATCTGTTGGATCCCTCTGAGGACTTTTTTGACTGAAGTAGGAGCTGTTAAGTTTACTTTCAAGTTTTTGCCTGTTGTCAGCAGTCCCTTTGCAGAGACTAATATTTTGTTGTGAGCAAAGCTTTATTCAGGAAGGTGAGTGCTGCCAAGTTCCAGTGATGTCAGGACAGGATGATATAGCCTGCAAATGGGATTCATTGGGCCTTTTATTTGTGTTCATCTGTGCCACAGTAATTGCATAAAATTTTGGAAAGGGTATGTAATTGGTTCAATAATGCAATACAGCAAGCTGAGGCCGCTTGGAAAATTTGCTACATCCTGACTGGAGCTGTTTACAAGTTCCTAATGGAACAGGATTTTTTTCTATTAGCAGATGTTTTGGCAAATACGAAAAATTTCGTGAGGCTTGATCTGGTCAGTCTTCACTGTATTAAAATCCAAGCTGAAGAGGCTGACTGCTTCATAAATTGGTGGTGGTTGGTGCTTTAGAGGAAGCCATTGTGCCTGGCAGTGTAAGATTTTCCCCTGAAATTCCACTTCTCTGTCTAGTCTTCAGTCCGTGACACAGGGTTTGTAAAGTTGAGCTACAGCTGATGTGCATTGAGGTTGATGGAAATTGAAAGACCTGATAGAGGATTGATGTTTTAACATGCATATTTTGTAAAATTTGCAACAAATTTTTTTTGTTTGTTTTTTCTACTGCAGGTATACGATAAAAGGCATTAGGAACCTCATTTTCTATGAGTTACCAACATACTCGCACTTCTACAGTGAGATTTGTAACATGCTGAAGGCCACAGACAGTGGGGTGGATGCTACCTGGACTTGTACTGTGCTCTACTCCAAGTATGATGCTCAGAAATTGGCTGCAGTGGTTGGCATAGACCGCACAGCTCAAATGCTACAGTCCAAGAAGAATGTGCACCTCTTTGTTACAGGAGAAAATGATTAAGTGGTTCTACAGACTGGATGATTGGATGGACCTGCATTTTACTCCTAATGCAGATTTTTATATTGCTTTTTAAAAAAGTGTTAAACTTTTTACTCCCTTTTGTTAAATATTCTGTTGAGATTGTTCATATAGTGTTAAATTTTGTATTTCAGTACTCTGCCCAACAAGAAATGAGGGATGTCATTCAAAAAAGCAGGGCTTAGGAGGTGTTTTCTGTGTAGAAACAAAATCAATCCAGAACTATTTTTCTTGTATGTTAAAAAACTCATGGGTCAGTAAAGATTCGTGCAGTGATTAATAGCTTTTGACTGGACTGTTTCATTTCATTTTCAGGTGTAGCAATCTCACCTTTTTTTCTCAAAAGGAAGTTTTTCCTCTTTCCTCTTGTCTAGGATAAGAAAAATGCCCAAGTATTTAGTGAGTCACTTTTCTGTGAGCCTACACAAGGGAGGTGGAGGCAAGGCCTCAAACACAAGTGTGCTGCTGAATGAGTTGGACTTGCTTCAAAGTTGACACTTGGGAGAATCCTTAAATGTGCTTGGGTAGGAGCTATGGTTTTGTGTTTTTCCTGGAGTGACCTAAATATCCCTGCCTCCTATTTCCAACAGACCCTCTGGCTGGTCAGTTTTACCAGGGATAAGTACAAAACCAGGGGCTGCAGTTGCAAATGCCCATGGTCTGGTATCTCACATGACAGGTGGAGGTGAGCTGGTTGGTTTGTCTGGTTTTTCCTCCTGGTGGTTGCATATGGACAACATGGAAGCATCATGGTGCTGCCTTTTTCTTTTTCTTCTTCCAGGAAGCTAAGTCTACTTTAAAGGGAGCTAAAAGTGGAGAGATTAGTTTATGTAAGCACGTACTAGGACTGCAGGAAGATTGTTCTCTGGAGGGGCAGGTGGGCCCTGCATCAGCCCAAATGCAAGAAGGAAACATCCATCCTGCAATAAGCTTTGAGGGGGTTCTTGTCAAGGAGCCTTAAGTAATAAGAGCAAAGTGAAATACACTCGTTGAATAAATGAGGCACATAATTTCTGACAATTTTTGTCATATTTCTGATACCGATATTCCTCAAAGGCTGTGAACTTGAGTAGTTAACATTTAGTAGACATGAAAAGCCATGCGGTTTCTTGCTTTGCCTTTAAGTAATGCTGTCTTATTAATTTTACATACCTCTGCTGTAGCACACAAGAATTAAGAGCCCTAGCAAACTTTTCCTGGTGGACATCTGTCTCCTGTACAGCACAGAGCAGTAGTGGCAATCAAGGATTTTTATTGTACGGCCCAGGCTGGATGTGGGAGAATTACGGCTGTGCATATGAAAACCAGCCCTCAAAATAGGATTAAGGAATTTCCTCTCTATACCGGATGTACTTAGCAGAGATAATAGCTGACCTCTGAGGAAGCTAAAGTGGGATAGCTGCTTAGGGAGATAACATGATGCAGTGCAGCTCCTGTTTAAAGAAGCAGCAAGAGTTTTGTGCCAGAGCCTTAACTCTGCAAGGATTTTTCTGCCCACACTGAAGTTAAAAGCGAAGTGCCTAGATGGGAGTAAGGCCAAACTGCAGACTGAGGCAGTCATGATTTTTTTATCAGCTACCTGGGTTTGTTCCTAAGACAAGCATACTTTGAAATTTGAAATGTATATACAGTGTCACATTTCTGGTGTTGATTACTAATTATAACTCACTGATTGCAAAAGCAGTAAATGCCTCTTCACTGCCTTCAGTAGGTGCTCGGAGCTGCCAGCACAGAGCCTTGGAGAGCTCATGCATGAGGTTTTTGTGCCCTGACAAATTCTTACTTGCCTGAGTAGGGAGCCTCATCAGCCAGCCTCATAATCCTAGGCAGGAATTCTGCCTAGGGGGCTGCAGGAGTGAGTCAAACAGGTTTGTTGATACAGGAAGCCCTTCTCTGTGCTGGTGTGAAGGTCCCCTTTTTATCATCTTAAATAATTCCCTGGTGCAGGGCTTTGTCCAAGAGTCTGAGTGGAGACAGTGAGTTACTGGGAGGTGGTGAGCACCAAGGTCAGAGTTTGGCCCATCCTGGATGTGTGTTCATGGACACAAATGCTTCGTTTGCTGGGACAGCTGCTGGCTCCAAATGAGTTTAGAGCCCACCTTCCTGGTGATAAAGTGGCTTTCAGAGAGGTGGCTGAACCTAATGCACTTGTGTGGGGACACTAAGTTATGGAAATGAAACTTTAAAGTTTTTGGTTTTTTTAAATTGTTCAACCTTTGTTCAAGCTCTGACACAAATGGAATAAGAAAGGCATTAGCAAATACAGTATTTTACCTGTTTTTACTTGACAGCGTGCGGTCCCTGCAGGGTGAGTATTTTGCCATTTTTTTTGCAAGAATGCACTAATGATGAGTAATTACTCATCTTGAGGAAACAGATGTAAAACAAAATCCTGTTCATTTTGACCTCAGTACCATACCTTTGTGGGGCTGATGGTGTTCTTAAGAATCCATTTTTTGGTCATTGTTTCAGGAGGATCTCAGAGTACTGACAGCTAATCCTGTACTCTTTGGGAAATGTGCTGTACCACAGCGTGAGAGCCGACTGCCTGTTCCCGGCCCTGGCTTCTAACAAGCAGTGGTGCCAAAGCATTAGGACTTCAAACCCAAGGGTAAAAATAACTGGTGTTAATATGTTAAACAAGAATTTCTTCTCAGTATCTCCTGCCTCAGGAAATTCCTAAGGAAATCCTACTAATGGATGACCAAGAGAAAGACATACTTGTCTCTGTAGGAAGATTGTTCTTGCAGCTAATGAGTTCATGTTCTAATGGATAATTTTTTCACTAGCAAAACCTAATCAGGATAAGAGGTCTGTTACATTTTGTTGCTCCTTACAAAGATGACAAAAAGGCGATTTTTTTTTTCTCTGGAAATGTGTTTGCAGGATAGGAGCCAGCTTCTGCTGCTGCCTGTATTAATGTGGAGGAGGGAGGGAAAGGTGACTTCGGGACAGTCTGTCTCCGTGGTGGAGAGCTGCCTCCTGTGAAGAGGCAGGTTGTCGGTTTTGCAGCAGTTATTGGGAAACATGGGACGAATCACATGAGAGAGGAACTGGAGCATTCCTGTTAACAACAGCAGAATTAACAATGACTTTACAGCTGTGCTGTCACAGGCTGCCAGGGTTTCTCAGCTCTGCATTAGTCATGCTCCATGGCCTCAGCCCCAGGAGTTCCTCTCCAGGGTTTGGGGCTTTTTTGGGCTTGGTAACCAAGCGTGTCTGATGAAACAGTTTGTGGAGGGGGCAGTTGAGAAAGCCCATCCACACCATCGTGGGGGGATGTACGAGCAGCCTGTGCAGAGAGGGAGAGGGATGTGAGCAAGTGCAGGATGCAAGTCAGTCCCTGCTGTCACCCAGCTGCCCCAACACTGCCCTGCCTGGAGGCAGCAGAGAGGGCTCCTCCCTTCACCACAGGGGTCTGGTCAGAGAGCTCCCGCAGGTTCTACACTGGGAAGGGAACAGATGCCCTGTGCGAGGTCACTGGGGTGAGCCCTCGTCTTCCCCTCCGCAGATGCCAGGTGACCCTTAATCCTGTAGGGAAGGTGAAGGTGCTGCTGGTGTGCTGGCTGAGCTGGGCCAGGCTGCAGCCCAGGAGGGAGGCAGCAAGCCAGAAGCCTGACTGGAAAACACCACTCAGGGTTTAAGATACATGTGTATTACTGGAGCCAGATCTGGGTGCTTTTGCCCACGCTAGATCCAAGACACAGTTCAGTCCCTGTGGCTTCAAATCTCATCTTCTGCGCTGAGCTTGACAGTAAAGGGTAATTAAACAGCCCAGGGCTGGTTGTATTTTAATTAACCATTAGCTTCAGTGGTTCTTGAGGGTCACTTGTTTTATCAGGTGGACTGGGAGTTGGGCTGAGACCACCAGCTCTGGGATGGATAAACAGCTAACAGGTGTGAGCTGGTAATGGGAATTGGTTACCTGAAATGGAGATGTTGGAATGGCCCTAACACTGAGTGATACCTAAGGAATAAATATTTGATTATGTGAGAGAGGTGCAGGAAATTCAGTCAAGGACACGAGAGATCAAGGTAAGGTACAGAAAAACAACACACAGGACAAAACCAGGGTGGTAAACATGGAGAAGTTGACAATATAATTATGTAGCTGCAGCTAAAAACAGGAATTTGCCCTTGTTCTTTCAGACAAAACAGGAAAATCACGCTGAAGTCTTACATGCTGTACACGACATTACATTTCCAGGGTCAAACCCTTACCACTGATAGTGGCATAAATCTAAAGAGATGTTGCCAGAATTGCTAAAATAGGTTTATCAGGATGCTGTAAGGTCTCTTATTAGTCCCTTCTTTACACTCTTACAAAAGAGGTACTTGGTAGCCGGGACCATAACTGAAAAACCATTACCAGCACCTTGTTATTACTAATAAAGAAGCAGAAATGTCCATTTTATTTACTTGCCCTGACTGTCAGGTGTCAAAACCCCTCATTGTTAGTAAACAATTAATATTTAGCTTTAAAAATGTATATCTTTTAAGAAGTCAAAGTAGGAAAAACTGGATCAGTTTTGTACCAAAACATGAGCCTGGATATGACATGGATAAATGGAAGCCAGTTAATACAATTTATTTGTACTTTTACAAGGTTTTTGAGAAGTTCTTTGGTAAGGGGGGGCTTCTAAATTGTTTGGTGAGGCTGGAAGGGTCATAGCAGCTCATTGCAACGAAAGCCTCTAAGTTACTCCATGCCATGTTCTCTGCTGACTACCTCTGTAGCATGAACTATCACATTTCCCTCTCCAGCATTATTTGGTGTGTTGGTCTGGCCCTATTCATTGGCTTAATCACAGAACTCATGCTCCTGGGGAAGAATTTGAAAGGAGGGGGAGCATACGTGGCCTTGCAGCTGTTTCGAGCTGAGCTCAACAGGAAAGACCCGACCAGAAAACCCCACTGGAGCATCAAGAAATGGATGATCAGACAGGAGGTGTCTTTATGAAAAGAAGCCTTGTGGGTTCCTCTGGTGCAGCCAATGCTGAGTAACTGGAGAACAAGCCAGATTTTCTGACAGCTCGTGTTTCTTAGACATCACTGAACGCAGCACTACGACTTAAACATTAAAATTACCTGCTCCTAAGCATGTCCTCACCCTTTTCCTGTTGAATTAAGGGGCATGTTTAAATTAACTAAAAAAAAATGACATTTGAGGTTGCAGGTCTGTAGCTTGGCTTACTTCTGCTCTGGTGCCTGTTGCCCTCTCCCAGAGCCAGGGAAGAGCCAGTAGCAATTCGCATCACCTCTTCTGCTATTCTAGATCCTTCAGGCTGCTTTGTGCTTCATTTCTCCCTCCCCTTCTCCTACATGGGTATTGTCAGTGGAGTTGGGTGGAATGCAGTTAAATGCTGGTAAAATGCAGCTAACCCAAGAAAGAGCCCCAGGGGAATAAATTAGTGTCTGAATTAATTCCTGCTAGAAGCTGGAAGTTCTCCAGTAACTTCAAAAGCTGCTTGCTTGGGTCCAAAGGAAGAAGAGATGATTCAGAGATGGAGGTGTAGAAGCTGTTGAAGTGCTTACAAGCTTTGTGAAACGGCTCACCTGAACTGCAGGCATGGGAATGGTTGGTGGAATTAGCCCGTGGCAGATGGGGAGCCCGTGGGCACAAAGAAGGCCACCTTGTCCACAGGGATGAGAAGAACTGAAGCAGAAGTCAGAATCACAGTGAGGTCCTGTTTCCATGAGAAGGAAGACCAAATGACAGTGCTCCAAATCCGAGCACCTAAATGCACCACATGAGGTAGTTTTGTGTGGGAAAACACAGCAGGGCAAGTCTCTGCTACTGGAAGGAGTCTTACAGCGTGGGGAGGTCCCGGGGCAGTTCTGTGAGCACAAGGGACAGGGTGTTCCTGGCAGCCACAAGGAGCTGTCAGCACCACCAAGGCAGCGTGACTGAAGCAGCAAGGTACTCAGCACCAGGAACAAAGCTTCCTCCTGGGAGAAGACTTGGCTCTAGGAATTTTGCTGCACTTCTTTTAGAGGTATGCAACAGACAGAGTGTGAAACAAACTCACATCCAGGGGTTTTTCCCTCCAAACTTTGCAAGAGGGAAGGAAATTAATGGCATAAAGTACATCTTTTTCCATCAGTCAGATGCAGTTAGGTATCCTTTCCCTTCTGCTGACTTCTGCTTAAGGGAGGAAAGCAGTCAAGAGCCTCTCTTCTCCAGAAACCTGTGGGGTCTGAGGCCAGCACAGAACAAGCAGTGAGGGAAGAAGCAGAGCCTCCACCAGCAGGGGAGTGAAGCAAGAGTTGCCCTTCAGGTGTCACCCATTTACAATAACCAGATCTGCTGCCTATTTAGGGAGGGTTACACCACAATACGTCACTGTAGGTCTGGGTTTGCACATGTGTTGCTTTTTATTTTTAATTTCCCCCTAGTCTTTCCACGGTTTTTTTTCTTGGAGGAGGGGTTCAAGCAGAGTTTAGCAATGCACATAGGTATGGTACAGGGATTATGCCTGTGGTGGCAAAACAGCAGTGGTTTTGCCCTTCTAAAGCAGAGAAAAGGAAAGAGCAGCAGGATTTGCTTGGATGTTTCGTAGCAGGAACCTCAACAACCTCTTGGAGAGTAAGGTTAGTCTTTTCCTGGTATGGTATTCTACTAAAGTTGTGGGGAAAAAGAAAATATATTCAGTGGGTAACAGAGAAGCATCAGTGATCATATTCCAGGAACCTGTATCCTTAAACTTCTGGTCTCATGTGGCAATTTTTCAAACAAAATTATTACCAATTTTGGTAAAAAAGAAAAAAAAATAGTGTCATCAGCAGACAAAATGTTAACATGTTCCACTTGCAAGTGGTGAGCAAGGGGCCAGCACTTTTCAGCAGGTTATAGAGTATCTAATAAATAATTTATTGGGCAAGGTTTAGAGCAATCAAACCTAAAGGAGAGCTTTTTGCCTGGACTCACCTTCTGTATGAGCCTTTCAGATGCTTGTGCTCATGCGTAGTAGTAAATTAAACAGATGCAAGGCTCCTATCTTGTAGAAACAAACAAACAAAAGATATATTTGGGGTAACTTGTTTCAAACTCTTCAGCTATGTGTGTTTTTTCAGTTCTTGGACGCAGAGGCTCCTTGAAGGCAGGTATAGAGAGTTTCTTGTCGTGGTTTCTCTCCCCACGTGCTCTGGCTGGGGGTTCTGGGACACTCAGTTTCTCTGAGGTGGCCTACCAAGACCTCCAAGGATGTGTAAGCCACCTTTGGTGCAGGAAGGGACAAAGCAAGGGGGACACTGTAGAAGTGCCCCAGTGCATGTAAGGCGTTCCTGCTCTCAGTGTGGATAGGCAGAAGAAGGTCGGTAATTGAGTCTTGTTCCTCCTGCTCCCTGGGGCTGGGCAGTAGATGTGTTACTGTAAAACATTCTCATGTTGAGAAATGACATTTCTGCAAGTGGCACTGTGCTGAGGAACACATTCCAAAGCCAAGCTGAAGGCTGTATCAGCCTTTGGGCATCTTCTGCTACCTGCAGAGTAACTCAGGCATTTTCTTGTGCTGTGCTCCCTCTATTACCACCTTTCCCAGTATGCAGATAAGTTCCTGACTGACCTGTCAAATGGGAATGGTGATGAGGAGTCGCAGTGATTCACAGAGAGGACACGCGGAGCGCTCCATTCCCTGCTCGTACTGTGAGGCAATTAATGCAATTTGTGCTGTTTGGCTGAATGAACAGTTTGAAATGAACCATTGAGCCATCTGTTCCTCCAGCTGACATCAGGCGTGGCAGGAGTAGCAGTCAGCTTTCGCTGGGAAAGAAACATCTCGCTGTCATTAAGGAAAGTTCAAGAAAGGGGGGCGTGGGTTTGGTTTTTTATTCCCCTTCTACTATCTTTAGAACAGACTCTTTCTTTCATATTTTCTTGTGGCTCAGATTATGTACCCCAGAGACTATTCTGGCCTCTAATCAGTGTCTTGGCAGCAGGGGAGTGGCTACAACGAGTACCTTCTTCTCTGACTTCTGGCATGAATTGATGAGACGGAGGTGCTCAGCGGCATCTGAGTTTTACAGGATTGTTTTGCTCTTCCTTGTTCTGTCCATCTCCATATGCTGCTTTCTTGAGCTGTGGCATTCTGGAAACAGCGTCCCTTGAAACCAGCTCTCATGAAGGCTTTCAAAAGGTCTTGTGGAGGTCATATTTCATCCCCTGCAATTATTAAATGCTACCCGATACAAGAAAAAATCGTTATCTCACTAGTTGCAGGAAGACCAGGAAAAATTTGACCTGTTTCTCATGGAAAAGAGTGCTATGTACAGATGACCCTCAGGAACTGAGTGTTTGATGCTTATTCTGTGTTTGTGCTCACTGAAAGAGCGCTACAGGGAACAGACAGCTCATGGAGCTTATGCTGGTGGCAAAGGGATAAAATGAGCTTAGGGCAGGGAAAGTGTAAGCAGAGACTTAAGCAGAATATTTTAAGATTAAGTAGGCCTGGTGGACTGCATCTCTGAATAATACACAGAGATGTGGTGCAGGATTTCTGGAAACCTGTTGTGGTTCTCTGCAAGATACCAGCAGACTGGGGAAAAGCTAGGACAGTGCCTGTTTTTAAGAAGAGCATCTGTGAGGTTGTACTAGTTTGAAAACAAACCAGCGGGAGATCGCAAGTCAGAATCACAATTTAACAGGAAAATTAAAATAAATGCAATAGTACAAGAACAGTGAGAGAGTCAGGATACAGCCCAACAGCCTGTTAGTCAGGGTGCTGGTAGCAGTCCAGATGAAGCGGTCCTGTCAAAGCAGTGATCCTGTAGAAGGGTCTGGTCTTCACCTGAAGGTCCAGTGGTAGCTCTTGTCCTCTGGGAACCCAGTAGGTGAGGGCTGTTTGTGCTGTTCCAAACCTCAGATTGTATCCAGGTGGGAATGCTTGGTTCCTCCCCCTGGGCAGAGCATCTTACAATGGGATGATGTAATTTTATGAGTCATGCAGTGAGGCCTTGATGGCCCATTAACAGAAGATCCCTCCCGGAGGGGGTTATTGGGGATGCGTCATGGAAGAGAGAAAGATCACTGCCCCACCTGGTTTCAACAGATAGTGATAGAAAGCATACTTTTGGTTCCATCTTACACGGTAACTTAAGACGGGGAAGTAGAGCAAAGTTAGGCAATTTTGAAACCTTTGCACCAGCTCAAAACTTTTAGGACGAGTTCCCAAAACAGTCTGAAAGCACTTAGCAGAGAACTGACTGATTTAAAAATAACAACAACAACAACAATAAGCTACATCACACCAAGCTCATTTTGTTCCAGAAAAGAGTGGCCAGAGAATAAGCCACAGATGCTCTTTATCTTGATTTTCAAGGCTCTGGCAGTGTGGCACAACATTCTGGTTAAGAAAGCTAGGAAAACACTGAAAGGCTTGGGGATGGGCCTGAGCTGACGCCCAGCTGGATGAGAAGCATCTCTGGAAGGCAGCAGTGGCAGCAGACATTACATCACAAGCTTTCCATCACTGTCTGCTCTGGAGCAGGTCTTTTAATGGCTTTGTTAATAGCCACTGCTGGGCAAAGGCCTGTGTGTGTTACATCTGCAAATAAGAAGCTCCAGGATCTGTAAAGGGCAGAGTTTGAATGCAAGATGTTATCAACAAATAGGAAAAAATGGCCTGTGAAAGAAAACAAAAAAAAAAAAAATTCAAGATTATGGTCTTGGGCTGAAATAAACAAATGCACAACACAAGGTAATAAAATATGCTGCTTAACAAAAAGATCTGCGAAAACACGAGGTAGTATTGTTACATGTTAAACAGGAGCCTGCACTATAAGGATACTGATAAAAATAAATATATTTTACAGTTCTTTACCTTTATAGGAGTATATTCAAAAACACTGGATACTGGGGTATCCATCCGATCTGGGACACTGCATTCAGAGCAGGTATAGGCCAATTAGTCCAGGGAAGACTGAAAAACAAAAGAAAAGACGGAGAGGTGAAATGCTTTGGTCCTCAAATGCACAAAATCTTGTGCAGAGAGCAGGAACATCTACTCTTTATGGTGAGTAGGGTAAAAAACAGGGAAAATTAAGGTTCAAAATTAGGAGAAACATTTTAACATGGTATGAAGGCACAGGAACTGATTGCTCAAGGAGGTGGTGTTTGTGTGAGCTGCTGCCATTGCTGCAGGAAGAAAATCTGCACGTCAGTGCCAGGGGGTGGGACAAATGGCAAGGGGGGCTGTTTGTGTCTTGAAATGGGAGTGTGGTCAGGGCCCTCAGGGCAACAGCAGGCTCTGCCTCCTCTGCCCCAGCCCGGCCCAGCTCTCCATCCTGCTGCTCTCCCCCATAGGGAGGGAGGGATGCTGGTGCAGCACAGCCTGGCAGAGCTGGGTTTGCTCTGTGGCTGGTTAAAGGGCACCTGCAAGGCTTGGGCTCTGGGCTGAGTCAGGTGGGGGAAGTGCCAGGGAAGGCCATGCTTTAAGGTGGTCGCCGACCCACCCCCCCGGCACGGTTCCCTCAGCAGTGCTTTCCCAGTGGATGATATCTCATGTTGCTGGATTTCTCTGTTTCTAGGAAGGAAAAGACATTTTTAGCAGAACAGTGTTTTCTTGGAAAAATGAACCAGGCTTTCCCTTACTGCAGAAAGCATTTGTGCTGAATGGACAATAATTTAGCCAATTTTACGGTCCATTATCCCTTATAGCAGAAGAAAGCAAAGAACTATCTTAAGCAAATAGATAACAAAATAATTTAATTTTTAATGCAGACTGAATGTTCACCAAGCCCTGTGCAGTCATTTTTTTTCATATAGCAGGAATTGCAGCCAAACCAAGTTATGTGGCTCATCTCTGTTTTGTGATCATATCATTTGTTCATAATTAATGTCCCACATCCTGCAAAGCCAAGCAATAGCATCTGAGAGCTTCTTTTCTCTCTCAGTAGTCAGTAAACAGGCATCTGGCTGAGACACGCTTGGCATTGTTTAACCAATAGACAGTTGTGTTTTATGGGAGTGTGGCACACTGGGCCAAATTCCAGTCCCACTGGAAATCCTTGGGCCAGCTCCAAGGAATTCAGGGTAAAGACAACAGAGACGTCCGGGCCCATTTTATTTTATTCTCGTAGGTGGATTCATCCATGCCTTATCAGTGGCTCTTCACTGGTAGAGGGAACATTGCTCTAAAGCTGTCTGCTGCTCTGGTAGGTGAGGTGTGGACTTAGGCGCCCCATGCCAGGCTGTGAGACAGAAGGGCATGAGGGAGTGACTCAACATCAGCCTGCTAACTCATCTATTAACTAAAGATGGTGGGGCTGTTTCCAAAAACTGCATCTAAACAGCACCCCAAGACATTTTGGCTGCCTCTGTGCTTGGTATTTGTCATAGCACATGCAATCCTTGTACCTGTTTATTTGGGATTCCTTAATAGGCATAATTGGAAAAGAATGCTTAATTGGAAAAGAATGAAGAAGCCAACTGTGCTGCACTTCTAACTGGAACAATTTAGGATGAAATGTCATGATTGTGCATCTACTTTAGTAGTTAAAAATTAAAATGTAAGTAATACTGTCCTCCTTTGGCACAGATTTTATGTTATTCAATGCACTTTGCAATGTTTCATGCTTAATTTCATCTGTTCAAGGTAAACTTCCCCTTAGAATCCACATTTACTCTACAACCTTTCCAAAATCCTTTCCCCATAGTACTTTACCAGGATCTTGTGGACAAAGCCTGTTGTTTCCCTTTTTGAGACAGGAATTCTCTCTTTATCCTATAAAATGCATACCCAGACAGATTTGCTGTCCAGGTAAAGGGTGAGAATTAATAAAGTGAGAGGGTCCTTTTCCCAGAGTTAAGAAGCAGGTCCCCAAGGGATTCCTGATGGGGTCTGGGGAGGAGAGCCTGGGTTCCAGCCTGGGTTCCAGCCTGAGTCCAGCCAGGGCCAGCCTGGTGCCCAGCCAGGAGACCCCTGAGGGAAACGCTGCTGGAGCAGAGAAGATGAGAGGAGCCGGAGCCGCCTCCTCTCCTTTTTTCCTCTGCCTCTCCTCGCTGTTACTTCCCACGCTTCTCCAAGTGACAGAAATTTTTCATTAAAAGGAAAGCTGGATTCCAACGTTTAGCTTCCTATCCATTAATGAAACTGTTTTATTATTTGAAATTCAAATGGAAATCATCCATTTCTCCAGAAGAAGGCCAAGAGAGAGAAGGAGATTTTTTGAATACCCGAAGTTCCTCAGGTTTTCTCAGGTTCAAGACTTTCTAGTGTGAACATGGTGATAGTTTCTTGCCAGCTAAATACTCTTTATGTTGCAGGAACATTTTTCTGTGAGGGCAGATGGTGTTCGATTGGTAGTCAGAATAATACATGAACAGCAGAGAAGATGTGGGTTGATTAAATAATTAGCATACTGTGACATTCTATTGCTTCACTGTAACTTAAAGCTAGGTCAAAATGTTGGTCTATATTGCACCTCCCTGCCTCCTTTCTTTCTTCTGGTTGTTTTTATGCTCACGCCAAAGTAAAGTTTAACAGAAATCAAATAATTTCCTGGTAGCACAGTGTTCAAATTTGTTACTCAGCCCTGTATGTTATAGAGTAAAAGTAATATGAAGGAAATTAAATTTTGCTAAATGAATTTCAGTTGCCCAGCAACGTATCATAGGCAGTGTGGGATCCAGTCCAGCATCATTGTGGCTTAATATGTGGCACAGACCAGTGTTCAGGCCAGCACATGTGATCTCGGAAGCCAGGACTAGTGGAAGGGCTGAAGCCTGGTTTTCAGTCACCACGTCTGTCTGAACAGCTCTTTGCCTTCAGAGTTTGTTTGCATGTCCACCAGAAGTCTAATTAGTTAATCTTATCAACTCAACTGCTTCCTGTCCCCCTGCTCTCCAGTGGTACAGTAGCAATAATTACAGGCAGTTTGCTGTCAGCTGAGGGGCAAACATAGGAAACATGCTTCTCCCAGCAAGGATGTCATTATTCACTTACTAAACACAACCCACTGAATTACTCATCCTCCTCTCTAAGTCCTGCTATCTATTCTGGGTTTTTGGAGACTTTCTGTGAACAAAAATGCAAGAAGTTGTCCTGCTAAGAAATCACTGTCCTGTAAAATGTTAGCGCTGACTAAAAAGAGAGCAGTGTCTTTGGCTGCTGCATAACCACTAGCTGGGGTGTAGGGGAGAAGTTGCTGTAGTACCTCACAGGTTTGGGGGTCTGAGACTTTGGATGGTGGGGTACCTCCACTAGGAATAAAAACACAAGAAGTGAAAGAAGTTATCTGCTACCTTCTAGGTGTTACTGCTGTCTCTAGAGTAGTCTCGATGTCCCCAGTGTTCTAGGGTCTTAAAATGTCCAGGAAGAGTTCCACAAAACTGGTAGATCTCCAGCCCTTGTTTTGCCATGAAATCAGTGTTAAGGTAAGGATTAAGATTAAGATTGAGAACCATAATGGTAAAATTGACCAGTTCACAACCTCTGCTCGGGTGGGCTGAAACTGTGAAGAGCAATAGCGCTCCTGGAGCAGCTGGAGAGGATGTACGCTCTCACTCCAGCATCTATCTGAAGAAAAGAGTTTAATATTTCTGTGTCAAAAAACCCAAACTATAAAAGAAGTGTTAATGTCAATAGGTGCCCTCAGAGATTACACTTGAAAATCAAATTTCTTGATGTTCTTTCACTTCTTTAGAGAACAAATGTTCAAAAGTGATAGTAAAACAATCCAGTAAATTTATATTAACTTCTCTGGAAGACATTTTAATACAAACACTACAGTTAACTACTGTTATTTTTGTGACCAAAAACAAAATATTTGTATTGTAGAGAAGTAGAATGTCAACCAAAAATAAAAAAAAAAGAGAAATCATGTGCTTACAAACATGCATTGAGGAGGAGGAAACCGCTGCCCTTAATGCAAAGGTATCGATGGCACCTTCCACTCTGCAACTCACAGCTCAGCTCGAGACTCATTTGCTTCCTCCTAAAGTATGCAGAACCATTTACTGCTCAGGACTGTGGTGTAAATACCAGGTGCTACTCCTGAAGACACTTTCTGCCTCCCAGATTTCTGGGTGAACCTTTATTTGGAAATTATGTTCTTTGATTTCTGCCCTAAACTGTTAGTATAGTACTTGCCTCCCATGCTAAGCAGTTGTTTTGTTCTTCTAAATGATTAAATTCCACTGCTGCGAGAAATTATTCCAGTATACTCCCGTTTATCTTACAGAATACTATACAGCTTAATAAATGCATAATTTAAAGGTCTTTGAGTAATTACTGCTATTATTATTTTTTAAGTAGCTTTTTAATACAACCAGGCCAGGAGGTTGGAATCATTGCTAGTTTATGCCCTCCTTGAGCTTGAACTTGAAGGAATGACATGATGAAGACACTGCCTTACTCAAGTACTGAGACCCACAGCTACATTTCAGATGCACGACATATTGATTTAGATCACATACCTCACATTCATTTACTTTTTTAATTTATAAAATGCACCTTGAAAAATGTATTTGCTTAATGTAGAAACTCAAAGTCAAATAAAGAAGACCAGACTGGACAAGAACAAACATTTCAAAGCTGGCATCCCTTTAGCTCAGTCACAAGCAGCAAACTCACAGTGTTCCTAAAGTTCTTATTCACCAGATGAATTATGGGGTTAATTTTCTCTCTAGCCTAATGGGAGGAAGAAATTCAATTACATTCAGAACCCTCAACAAGTACATGTATAGCTCGTCACCTAGTTATTTATATTTACAACTGCCATCAGAGGGATTGTTTAGAAATACAGCAAATTCTCTTTCCTTCTTGACCTCTGGAAGGTTTGAAAATTTGCTATCCACAAAACATGAACAGAAATGGTCAGGTTTGTACCAGAGCGCTTGGATGCAGATAGTGCAAAGGACAGGCTGTGAGTACGAAGCAGGTGATCTTTGAGTAAGAGTACTGTTGGAAAAATATGTTTATGGTATTAAAGCTGTGATTCTGGAGGTCTGGGAGGGCACTGGATATGCAAATCTAGCTGAAAGTCAGTGGGAGTGGTGGCATGATTAACACACTCAAAGTGAGCTGGCAACGCTCACCTCTATTTTGTAATAAAACCCCAACCAAGCAGACAAAATTACCTAGCAAAACATTCTTATCAAGCTCTAGATGTAAAATTCTCTGTGCTCTCTTAATTTCACTCTATCTATAAACCATGCTTTTATAGTAAGAGAGAGGGGTCGTCATACCTAGTGGGATGTGAGGATGGTTCAGGACTGAATGTCATCACTTGGTTTGGAGGGTCCCGAAGAGAAGTAATAACACTGTTGTGAAACATTATTGATATGTGTGGATCATAGTCCAGGTAAAATGGCAGCAGCAGGCCTAAAAATCATAAAAAACTTGCTATTTGAGTGTGCTGAAGTAAAGAAGCGTGATCATGCACCATATGACATTTAGCAAACTGTGTCAGTTATGCTCCTTTAATCTGAAGAATTTATCTAAAGAAAAGTTCAAAGGATGAGGTCAATAAGAAAGCTCACAAAGACACCGGTTACTGTGTACATTCATAATGATTCCTGGCTGTTTTCCTTTAGCTAAGTAAATCTGTTTTATTGGAAGCTTGATTTTGAGATTATTTCTCAGTGGCAAAAATCCCCAAAAAACCAATAAAACCTACCCAACCCCACCATTTTTCCTTAAAACAAAGGCATCTTTTTGAGGTTCCTGTGAGACTGGGACCCATGTGACGCTTTTATACCTCTCCTATACTTCATACAAATTATAGTGAAAAGGAGTTTTTTCTCCTTTATTGTATCTGCATATATTTTTTCAACATTAGTTTGGAATGTTACTCTTAACTGCTGCAAAAGTTCCTTGTGTTATTTCCAGTTGCTTGTTTGTCTGAATTATAAGGGAGAAGTTTCCATCTCCCATTAAAAAATATGCTCAACCATCAGTATCAATAAAACCTGCTAAAAAAACAGGGGAATTTTTAAGGTTGCATTGTGGATTTTAGCATCCATCTTCTGATTTACTGAGAAGGTAAATGATGTGCATGAAGCATATGGGTGATGTACTGTTCTGAAAGATGCTGTGACTAGAAGTGCTGAAACACGAGATGCTGACTCAAAGGTGAAATTATATATACCATTACATTTCTTTGGGTTTGTTCCAAATAACATTGGAATGGATTTTAAAAGCTGCTCTTTCTATCTGGGGGAAAGAACAAAAACATTCAAAACCATCTTCAACTTGTTGCCTTTCTTTGGCATTGGCAAGTACTACTTTTTTTGCACTTAGAAATAGGAAACTTCATTGTCCTTTAATGTGGGCTGTACAAAACTAATTTTGAAACGATTTCTATGCAGTAAAATATCCAGTTCCACTCTGAATTGGCCCACAGGCTGCACTAGAGGAGAAGAGGGTTCTGGTGATCCAGCCCTGCTAGCCACCCCACTGCAGAGCTATGGAAAGCCTCCAAAGGTAAATTTAATGCTCCCTGGTTGTTTGTCAGCTGCATGAAGGCCTAGTCTCTCTGAATAATTTAGAGATGTTTTAAGTTACTCTCATTACAAATGGCCTTGGAAAGGAAAACAAGTAGCGATCTGGTGGGGCCCAAAAATATCCTGGCTGTGTCCCGTACATGTCTCCATTCATTCCCTCTCTGCTAGCAGGGTAACAGAAGGCTCCCTCTGCATATTCGTGCTCAACTTGTGTTCAGTAGCAAGCAGAGGTCTATTTTAGTACATCAGAGTAGATATACCAATGTCCAGAGTAGGATAGACTCTTTTGAGGCCATACCACGTTCATTGTATTAACCCTGTTTCCATCTGGAAAATTTGCTTGACAAAGGTGGCTGCTCAGGTCCCACATCATAGTCGTGCTTTGCATTTGTTTTGCTCAGCAGTGCCTTTAGCCCTCCCATTTTCTGTAGTGCTTTAATTATTCCTGTGATGTTCATCCATTTTTGGACATGTAAGTTGAATTAAAATAATTAAAGACTAGATGTTTCGGTTTTTTGTGGCTGTGGAAAATGAAGTGAGAAGTATTTCATAATGATAAATAATACCAAAATTGATATTATATAGTTACTTTTTCAAGGTGTAATTATGAGTTTATTGCGAATATCTTCAGTGCAGTCTCAATCAATTGTATAAGTTGTGCCACAAACATAAAACCATTTTCTTATGTGAGTTTAGAGGATTTTCTTTTACACCTGTGCATGAGACTTGATACAAATGCTCTGCTGGTGCCAAATGGATGGCTGAACGTGTAGAATATGATTGAAGGAGACAGGCTGAGGTTTTGAGGATTGGCACTATCTAAAATGAAATTTTAATTCAGTCATACATTCTACTTAAAACATTTCATGTCAGTAGGTTCAAAATTAAACATATAACGATAAAAGATTTCCATTAATAAAACTCCATCAATCAAAAAAGTTGGCTTTGCTGTATTTCTCATCATCATAATCAGTTTTAAAAATGATTAAGGATTTAACCTGCTGATTTTTTAAAAGCCACCAGGATAGCAAACATATTTATTGCATGAATGAATTGCCTGCAGCTTTTTGTGTTCTGCATGTTTGAAACAAACCAACGCAGACTTTCTGTGTCAGGGTAAATTGATTTCCAGAGCACGTATTTCAACCATTAGTACCTAAAGACGACAGAAACGAACTCCATATATGTAGAGATTAGTGCAATACAAGTCTCCAGAAAAAGGTCTCTTTTGCAGGGTAAATTGGGATATTGAAAACTAATACAGATTTTTAAGACATCCCCCCAAATCAACAGTGGAATATTATTTTAAGACTTGTTTACTTCTTTCTCTCTGTAAAGCATTTACTAGAGATCTGGTAAGCCTGGGACAGTTCTATCATTAATGTTAGCATCTATGAAATGCTGTCACAAAGTACTGATGCCAGCAGAGCAAAAGACAAAACAAAAAACAGCCCATGGCCTATGCTGGAAAGCAGCCATCCGTTCATGAATACACATATGTGTGTGTGTGTGTGTGTACATACCTTCAATAACACTGAGGGAAGCAGCTGTGTTGGCTACGCAGGCGATGGGAGCTCAGGCACAAATGCATTTGTAACAGAGATAATGTAGATGTAAAGAAATAGGAAATTACAAATCTGTCTCAAAAGTTCTTTTACAGGGTAATCCATCAGTTTATTGGAGCCAGAATCTTCTCAGGATCTTACCTCCACTGATTCTTTAGTGGATTAACTGTTCCTGTGTTTTTAACACATAATTTGGGTTGAAAATACAGGATAAGATCAAAAGGGCAAAAATTGCGAAGGAAGAGAGGAATTCACTTGAAAATCTTTTATCTTGTGCATAAATGGTATGATACAGCTCTGGAGGAACACATTCTCTATGTTTCTGGTTTGTGTTTTAGACTTCATGAACTGTATTGTGCTTGTAAGCAATGAATAATTGATAGGATATAATACTGACCTGATAAATTCCTGGCACTGTTTGTATACAGTTGGTAACTGAGATAAATTGTTTAACCAAGAGCTGGGAGGTGACAAGAGAATTGGTGCCTGCCCCATTCACCCTCAGTCCCACAAAAGCTGGGAATTATGTTTCCAAGTATTATTTCTGCATGTATAGGAATGATTCAGTTGCTCACTCTGGCCAGCACACTAATGGAAGAGGTTAAAGAGACCTGTACATGAATACATAAAACAATACTATCAGGTCAAGTTGAAGGTCGATTTCTAATTCAATACAAAGCTTTTATCTTAAATAAATACTTTAATTGCAATGTTAGGTGGCCTGTGGGGATCACATTGACAAATATTTTCCCTGTGTTACAAAGTGGCTTAAATCTAGGACAGTGCTTGCAACAAGTTAGGTATAAGGAAAGCTTTTGCAACAAAGTAAACGAAAGTAGGGTCAGATTGAGTTATGAATAACCGTATTATACCAGTGGAACTGAAATTATTCTTTTGGTTATTTGGCATCCCTTAATTACAAGAAGGACTGTGTGGGGTAACATAGCAGAGCATAACTTTTGTTTTAGCAAAAAAAGATGGACTTCAGATGTTTTATGTGGGCACTGTAATGCAAGTCCTTTACAAGAGACCTCAGCTTAGGTTAGGAGGGACATGTGCCTCCTGGAAGACAGAAGATAATGCTGTTTCTTCAGAGACTGTCCTTTATATGCAAGATCAGTTGCCTTGTGATTTGACAGTGGCATTCTTTCTCACCTAAGTTGCGTCTCTCGCCTGTGCTTTCCAGGGCGCAGGAGCTCCTTCCTGAGTTTTGAAAATGCTGTGCATAAAATGCTACAGAAAATGTGAAGAGTAGAAAACAGAGAAAAGAGCAGGAGCAGGGCTGGAAGTGGATACTCAGGGGTTAAAAGCAGAAAAAAGAATGCACGTGAAGGACAAGAAGTTGAGGGAAGGACTTTTTTCTTGTCCCCAAAACAGTTTTCAGTGGCCATGGGTATAGGGACAGGGCACCACTTCTGTTCGGAAGCTAGAGAAAGAGATTATTGAAAATGATTTCTGCTGTATCTGGTGAACTGAATCTTACAAGCATCAATTTAAGTGTTGCATAGCTTAGTTGTGATGTATGGGTATGTTTCTAACATCACATTACAAAAACTATTACCTTGTGTAGCAGAGTTAGCAATCAGAATCTCATTATGGATGGCATTTTACAAATGCTTCATGTTTCTTGGGTTTGTAGCCTTTGAGCACATTAGTGTTTTACTGGAAGTTTTCCATTAGGAAAATATTTACCATCCTAATTCTAATATAATTAAGTGCTTTGCTTGGGAATTTTTGTGGTCACTAATTAGGTTAATACTGATCATTATAACAAAAACATAATTAATTTCCCATAGTAGTAAAATTAATTACACATTTAAAACTAAATTGAATCAGTCAACAGTGAGAATGAACAATGGCTGTGCTTCTGATTTCACTGTCTCAAGGTTTCTGAAATAAAACCTCCACTTATATAATAGAGATAGACTATAGGTGTGTTTCCATAGCCATCCAATAGCAATAAACTAATTAGAGGGTAAAGAAGAACAAGGGCTGACATTCCAGAAAACGTGAGGGAATCACTTAATCTTTTGGGGGGATGAGGGGAGAATTTGAGATTACTTATATGCTTTTGTTTCTTCTTTGCTGAACGAAAATAAGCAAGGGAATCTGAAGAGCAAATCCCCCAGACCTGCGCTCAGCAAGAGACATCCTCTGGGTTTGCTGGCTTCCTGATACCATTCAGGAGATAATGTTCCTTGAGGTGTCTTCTGCACATGTGGATGTGGTGCTGCCCTCTGCTTTTTTCCAGAGAAAAAAGATAGCGGTGTGCCCTCTCCTGCAGCCTTGCTAATTGCCTGGCATCCAGTTTCTACAGCAGAGTTTGGGCCCTGGGTTGTTTTTATCGGATGGATCAGGTGGATACATCCAGTGGGTTCTCAGGCCAAAGAGGGTCAGCAAAGCTAAATATCATTGCTTCAGGACAGTTGCTATGCCGATGCTTTCTGATTCTTCAGCTTCCTTTCTTTCAAGGGAAAGAGGCAAGAACTCAAGAGCCAGAGCTTCCTTCCCTACCAGGAACTGGTATAAGAAAACTTGAGAGACCCTCCTTTGCATGTAAGCCTCACCATGTAGTTCTTTCCACTGGAGGTGGGGAAATCACTGCCTGGATTTAATAGAAAGTGTAATTAGGGTTAACCTTTATTTAAATAATTGTTAAGCTATTAAAATAGCTATTAGCATGCCCTATCATTTGCTATCAGAGAAATGCAAATATATGTCACCGCATCAATTCACAAGAACACAGATTGGAAGCTGGTAATTGTTACTGTAGTTCCCACCCCAGAGATCCAGGAGGTTTTTGTTCTTATATGATAAATCCCAGTGTTCGCAATAGCCTCTCTGTTAGCAGCAGTAAGCTAAGGTGGGTGTGGGCAGAAATAAAAAGGCATTTTCATCCTCCTGCATTTGCAAAACAGATTTACCTTCAGTGATGCAAAATGGGATATGTCCAGAATCAAACCTCTGTATATTTTTACATAGTTTTATAGCAATGATCCCATCCTGTTTCTGTTAAAGATTCAACATTTTAATTAGCAATGGATGAACAAGATCTTTTTGCCTGGGCCCTAGAAGTGCACTACTGTCTATAAAACACGTGTTGTTAAGAGTCTCTGCAGTCAAACACAGCATTACGTAATTCTTTGGCAAATGGGCTCCCTGTGTAAGTACTTGGAAGTTATAAGTTTGTTAGCTTTGTCTTCCCGAGCTGTAGAAGGGTCCCATAACAGCAATTTCTCTCAGCTTGCCAGGCACAGAAATTAACTCTAGAAAGCTATGTAACAGAAGATTAAAAAGCAAGCAGTATCTAAAGATGCATTATCCTGTTATGTGCATTAATTACCTCCAAAAGAACTGAGTATCAGGTAAATAAAAACGAGAATTTTTTTTCCCTTTTTAGATGAAAATAATGTAAGTTGTAGTAGTTCTAAAGAATATTGATCTTAAGACAAAATTCAGGAGGTAGGTAGGGTCTTATCCATGACTATTTTTACATGAAGCAGTCCTTGTTTTTGAGAACACTGTCACCAGGTATTGAGAGTATGGTTTGATCTGTCTTTTAAAAAATCATTTCTTTGAATGTAGATTAAATTTCTTTTCTTGGCATTTATTCTTGTGCCACCAGTATCAAAACAGAAATGGCAGGCATTGTGATAAAAGAAAAATCATTTCATTTCCCTGCAGCTTCTGTAATTGCCTTTGTGTCCTTTTTTTAACCACTGTTCTGTAACTCCTCAGTCCCTTCCTTGAACAGCAGCTCATCGTGCAGAACTTCTATGCCTACTATGGCAACAGGACCTTAAAACACAGTGGAAAAACTCAGATATCTCCAAATTGTGCGGTAGAAAAGAAACTGATTATTTCTCCACTCATATTAATAGATTCAGTTCTCAGAGCTTAATTCTGATCACTGCCCCGAGCACAAATGAGAGTGTTCAGCAGAGTTATGCTGTGTCGGTGATGAAGCCACCCCCAGTCTTTTCCCAGGTTGGGCAAAATTAGCATAAGTACTCCATGCACACAGCTGCAGCCTTCAGCATGCAGGAGCTTCTGCAACAGCTTCCCTTCCTCAGGAGGGGATTTTGCCAGTGGAATGGCACTGGCATGGATTCATAAACCGTACGCCTCCTCTTGCTTCCCACGCACTCTTTTGTACTGTCACCATGGATCAGTGTAGAAGCACAGCTTCACAGGTCAAAGCCTGGTTAGACTCTGCTGAACATGCTTCCTAAGTGTTGTTCTCTCCCTGTCCCCAGAGAGCAGAATCTCTTTCTCTGGGCAAAATGTAAGCCAGATGGGATAATGCTTCTGAAAGCTTGAAAGTCAGATCCTCTGAATTTTTTTGCTTTATGATCTTAATTTATGCACATATGAAAGTGAAGCGTGGCTTTTTTCTCTCTCTCCTTGTCTCTTTAGTACCCAAAACATTAAAAAAAAATCTTTTCCAGTAACATTTTAAAAATTGTTTTTAGAACTAAGAAAATTTGGAGAGATAACTCACGAAAAACTGTTCCAGCAAACAATTGTAAAACAAACCATGAGCTTTATTTTTATTTTTCCCTTATCAGCTGTATAAGGAACACCTAAAAAAAGTGTTTTGCTGTGACTTCCAGGAGACTACAAAAGTGGGTTGGATTTAGACTTTTACTCGTGGCAAATCCCAGTACCGACTCAAGGAAGTAATACAGCCAATAGATATTGGAAATGAAAGCATTAATAAGTGAACTTAATTGAAATGATCTCTTACCCTAAGCATGCTCTCACAAACAGCAAAAGTTTTGTCCAAACTTTACAAAATGTTGCTTTTAAAGCTGAGGCTAAAGACGGAAAATGTTGGGCAAATGTTTTAAATTTGACAACTGTATAGTCAATTGAAAAGTAGATGATGTAGGTAAAGCTAAAGGTAAAACCGGAATAATGGCGTGCTGAAAGGCTCATCCCATTAGAGTTATTAGTAAAAAGGCTGTATGGTCATTCACAGGCAGCAAATGCAAATGTTTATTTCCTTTCCAGAAGCAGAGAGTTTTAGAGGGTTAGCAGCTAACTTTGATGTTACAGCTCGGTGTATTTTTTAATACAATGAGACATTTATCACTGGAGTCACTCAGGACTATTCTCTGCCTACCGAACATCAGCACGTAATTGCATACTCTCTGTTCAATCACATATTGCTGCTCATTTGGGCATACAGAGCAGTATATTATCTTTAAATATAAATGCCTGATCATTAACTTGGAAGATAAATGATATCCATTTTTCTGATCTGGCTCATCTGACACAGCTGTAATATGCTGGCTCAGAACAGATGCAGACTTTCAGAAGACCAGTATACTTCGTGGCAAAGCCTGTGAGTGGGACGTGTACAGCATGGATCTTATTTTGCATAAAGATGGTTTATCTCTAATCCTGTGGCCTTAATCATATCATGTGGGCATATAATTCTACTAAAATTCCTCAGTATAAATGCCTACAGACAAGATATAATGCAGTTAAGGACTTTCAACTGTTGAAAGTACAAACCTATCCTTAAAATTCTGGAACCTTTTTCTATGTACACAGGATGTTTTATCCATAGATCATACTTGAAGCCTTGATCCCTAAGGTGTGCCCACAGATGGCTAATTACCAGCTCAAAGAAACTTAGACAGAGACATCCAATATCTTGCTCATGGTCAGACAGCAGATTAGTTAGCAGCAGTGGGAACACCAAGTCTTATGACTCCAACCTTGTGCTCAGTGCACTAGATCACAGTTGTCTTGTTTATATCACTATATTTTCTGAAAGGTTGTTTTTTGGTGGTTTTTTTTTTCCTTCTAATCAGATGCTTGTAAATTAAGTTGCTGACTGTAATCAGAAATGTATTTATCACTGACTCTGGCTCGCAACCAAGCACACTGTTATTTTTGAAACAGGACAGCATGTTCCTCTCATTCCAAGGAAAAGTTAATTGAGTTGCAGGACGCTATGTCGTGATTTTGTTGTGGCCATTTGTGTCACTATTGCATAAGACAATTAATTTCCTAATTCTCATTTGGTGCAACAGCACTGCCTCCAGTGAGCTGAAGTTTTAGTATGCTGACAAAATGAAGCAGGGTAATTTTATAAAGCTGGTGACAATGGGAAGAAATAATCCTAAAGCGCATGTTTTATAAGTGAGGGAGGATGAAAAGAGAAAAATCCCTCACTGCTTTTATAGTTCAGTAATCATCAGGTACCCTAGCTACATACTATTCTTTTCATCAACCAAGAATATTTTGTGGTTTGTAACTCATCACGTTGTCAGAATGTAAGCTCTGAACTCTGTTAGCTGTGCACCATGGCAGCAAAAATCTTCCATGTGATTGCTGGCTGTCTAGCCTTGAGCAGGTTTGCCTAACCTAAGAGAACTTTGCCCTGTGCCAAGGAAAAGGTCTAGTAGGACTAGGTATTTGGATGGATTAAATGATGGCACTGGTCTGCTAGACTGAATATGTTGGACTTCTGTTTGTCGGTGTCTGATAGCAACGTTAAGTTAGAGTTTAGTGGCAGTGTTTCCATGCAGCGCCAGGCCCCATACGCCATCGCCTCTTACAGCCTGCGCAGTAGTTCATTTAATGGAAGTCTATGAATTTGTGGAACTTCATTAATTCAGCTTGTTTATTAATTCACAGTTCATGAATTGTGAATTTTATCAACTTTAACAGCTAAATGAGTAAGTACTTTCTTCAAACCATACTTTAGGCTAGAGACATGTAACAGAAATACCAGCACACTTTTCATAAAAAAAATACTAACCCAAGGGAGCTCAGCCACCAGAAAAACACTGCTGAATATGACATCTGTTTGAAAATAAGTTCCCTAATGGCTTACAGAAGCAACTTTTCCACAGAGAGAATGAACAAAGCCAAATTGTTTTACAATGGTGTCATCTTCCAGGTTCTGAATTGCCTGGTATCAGTATCATTGTGTTATCTATACCCTGAAATACAATTTGTAATGTGTAACTTCACATCATTTAATTAGTGTAAGAAAAATCTACTCCATTGGATATTCACAGCTGGGCAAAGTGACCATAGTACACCCAGCCCACCCGATAAACACAGGGCCCTGCTTCAGGGAATACTGATCCTTAGCCTCATAAAATGCTTATAAGACATCTGTCACACCAAAATTGCCACTGGGTGGTACAGAAAAACCCGTACCATGTCCCTGTAACCTGTATAGTTCTCCAACACATTCCCAGCAGACTTTTCACTCTTAACGACCTCTTACACCTTCATAACCTGCCCAGTGGCATGCAATACTTACCCATATATCAATAAATGCCATGAATACACACTCTGATGGACTGTGTGTATTCACTGTATCTTATATTATTTGAGACATTCTGAGTAGGGGAAAAAAAATCATGGATACAGTAAGGATATCATAGGACTGCAGAAGCAGTTCATGAGACAAGAAAGAAACTCAGGACCACAGTGTGGAGACTGTGCCAACTGACCCCAGACACACGAGCTGGTCCCTGGTCCTGTTTTATTGAGCATTGTGGTTACAGCTTCTATATCACTGTTATTTACCTTCAAAATAAAGGACACTTCATGTCCTTACCTTGCAATAGTACCGTGTGGATTGATACAATGAAGATGTAACCAAAGGAACTTGATTTCTCTTTGACTAAAATGTTCTATTATGCAACGAGTGATTAATCTCATTAAATAACTTAAAGGAGGGCCAGATCCTGTCCTAAACTGTAATGATATCGTTCCAGTGGAGTACTTTTCTCTTTTGGAGAGTCACACAGGCTGCAGTTGGAAGAATATTGGGAGCAGGTTCAAATGAAACACAGAGCCAAAGAATGACCTACCAAGGGCAAAAGTGTGTGTAGAGGAGAGGGAAAGGAGCACACAGATGATGACCAGCAACAAGGACCAATGACTTTGGGAAAATTGGCAAAGAAACTGGTGGTGGAGAATACAGCTTTCACTTGGACTGAAAACATTTCTGGGAGCCAGCAAGAACTGCCAAGGCAAAGTAATTGTGCAGATTGGGATCAGCAGTGGAGGGGTTCCAGACGCAGGTAACATGTAGCTGGAAAGAATGAAAAATAAGTTTAATATAGGAAAGGGATAAAGAAGGCAGAAAGTTAGAAAGCACCATTCTAGACAGCTGTTGCCTCACAGTTTTAACAATATTTTAATGATAAACCCAGTTCAGTAATCTGGGATTTAGGTTAACTATTTCTGAAGTTTTGTGCTGGGTTTGTGAATATTTTTCACATACGTTTTGAATTTTCCATTACATTTTTTTCCCAAAGGTACTTGTGTATCTACCTCTTCCAGACAAGATGTGGATATTAGATGGTCATCTAATACATCTGAAATGAAACAGTTTTATTTTAATATGTCTGCTTTTTGAAGAACAGAGATGTTACGATACATCTTTTAGGGAAAAACATTCGGATAGCTGAAGTAAGTTCATGACTAAGTCAAACTCACACCAAACAGAAAAAGAGGTTTTAAAGCCATATGACTAATACCTTACTGCCCCTTCATACGGTTCCCTACACTACAAACACAACTCATCCTTCCCCTACCAAACCAATCCTGCTCTATTGCCATCCTGCCCTGGAGGAATCATGTTTACTTATCTGCTCTTCTAGGATAGAAGATATTTCTCCATGGACAACCTCCTCATTTAAATGTAAGTTTGCAGTATTCAAATCCTTTATTACCATGGGGTATCAGTAGGATCAGTAGCATAATGAAGGGAATTAAAGAGGTCAGACTGGAATACATATCACTTTATTTCTTCTAATGGAAGAAGCTGGGTCTTAAAGAAGGAGAAAGCAGGTTGATTGGCTTTAAAACAGTTTGTTTTATGTACTTGAATGGCAAACTAACCTCAATTTAGTTTGTTACCAAGTTTTCTTTTTTTTTCTTAAATAATTTCTGCCTCTGTGAAGTTCCCCATTTATAAGTATTTCTATTTCAGAAATCTTTGTGAAAGTTTCTGCTAAATAACAGCTAAATTCCAGACTGGAAGTTGGGCAGTTTTTGAAATCGTGTGCTTAAGCTAGCAAATATAAAATGGTTTTAATGAACTAATTCAGTAGCTTTTTATTAATTACCTTAAAAATGTAGATTAAGCCTGAGTACTTCATATAAATAATACTTTAACTTTGTGATTCTGTAGCCCTTCTGCAGGATTCTTACTCTTGATATAGTTGTATAAAAGAGCAACCTTTAAAAGAATCAGCAATATACTTTCAGTTTACATATAATTTGATTTTTTTCATGGAAGGAAGCCTTTTAACAAGGCAATAGAAATGTAAATCAAAAAATGTATTTAAATAGGTTCTTGCATTTAACAGTGATTTTTACAATTCTGCAGGTCTCATACATTTTTAGTCAAAATTTTTCTTTAGATTCAGAAATGTCATTAATGCATCAATAGAATATTTGTGGTGCCATCAGAATGAATGACATATTCTGGTAGTTATTTTAAAAGTAAGAACAGAACGTACGTTCAGAAACAGCATTAAGAACAGCTCTGCTAAGTCCAAAAATCAGAGTAGATCATATGTTGCTGTATGACTTTGAAACATTTGAAATAATTATAAGGCAGGCTAAAGCTTTTATCAGTAAAAAGAAACACGAAATTAGACGGGTGCAGCCTTTTGAACCCTTCTTACTTTTAAAAATATTTTTACAATACTGCTCCTGGGGACTAAGTTCAGCGGGAAAGGAAGTAACGAGTACTCCACATGCTTGAGCTCTCAGCTGTGCAGGAACATATACAAAATAAGTCGCTGCAATTAGAGAGAAATGAAATGCAGGTTATATACTCAGCACAAACCTCCCAGCAGGAATGGTTAAGGATGCCGTTTCATTCCAGAGAGACCCTAAGAGGTCTGGCTGCAGCTACAGCCTTATCCCGTTGCTAAGGGGACAGTGTTTGTCAAGCACTTTCTTTTGTTGCTAGACACTGTCACCCTCCCCTACAGAGATCAGTTTCGCCTCCTTTACATGCAGAGCAGCTACACAAAAGTACTCAGTGCAATCCAGGAGCGGCGGCTTGAGCAAACCAGGTTACAGGTGGGAGGGCAGAGAAGCAAAGCACAGAATCAAAGAGCGCACTAAAGGCAATTAGAGGGAGATGAAGAGTGAGAGCGAAGGAAGCTGTTTCATGGCAACAGGAGTGGCTCTGTCAAGGTTAGCCAAGAACAGCAACTGTGGGTAGGTTTGGCCAGGGCTGGTCAATAAACCAGGACTGGCATCCATGCTGTGGGTAACTAACACTGTAAATCACCTTGTGAATCTCTTATCACTTCCCTTTCCTTGGCAGCACGATTAATTCCCTGTGCTGACACCACCACCTATGCAGGCACCACTTTTCCGAGCTGTCTGGGCCACAGGGAAGAGAATCTCTCTCACTCTCAGATTCTCAGTGCCAGTTGGTGAGCAACCATCTTTAAGAACACCCTGACAGAAAAACTTCTGTACCGTTCAAGAAATCTGAGATTTAAATGTTTTAATAACCAACGCTGTGACAGCTTTAACTCTGCCTCTATATATGCTGTGGTTTTACAGCTTGTTGCAGCTCAGTCTCTGTTCACACCATTTGCAGCCTCTCCTCTCTATCAGATGAGGTTGTGACAGCAAGGTCATTCATTTTATGCTGGCATGAACCAGGCCAATAGGCTCTGTTAGCATCCAGGACCTTGTTCTTTCTAAAAATAGCCCTTCCGGAGAACTGGATCATATCTTTCAATCCCCTTTTAATATTTTAAGTATGAATAACGGAGATTGAATTTGATTTTGTTCCATGGTATTACCTTTGATGGCTTTTTGATGAAGAAGATTTTTTTCTACTAAAAAAGTAGGCGCGGCCTTCCAAATGACTGGTTGTTCATACTATATATGTGCCTGTTTTCATATCACTCTTTTATACTGTGGCTTCTCTAAGTAGATGTTCACATAGCTCTTCTGTAAGAAATCACAGTAATCCCCATGTATTTGTGTGTTGGGATATTCATATGAGATAGGGTCTTTGAAAGAGCACAGGGTTTTTTTGTTGTTAATTCGCATTAAAATGTATGCTTTGTTTTTTAAGTGTAGTGGAATGGTTCATTTTTCATATTTTGCTGGAGCTGTGAAGGCCATTTGCTGGGCTTTGAGATTTCTGATGTGATTTCCCAAGCAAATTAGGCTTATGTGAACATGTTCTCTTTGTCAAATGATTCTACCTGGGAAAGCGGAGGGAAGCCTCAGCTTAGGAACAGTTGGTCAAGTTCATCAAGATCCCAGAAATAATTAGGTTCCTTCCAGTTTCATGGTAAATAACTTCTGTGTAGAGGAAAGAAATGAAACTAGTGCCCTCATTGAAGAAAAGGTCAGGAGAATGAAGCAATTATGGCAATTCATCATTTGTACCTTTCATTTGGCAGTTTCTCAGCTGTTCAAAGAGGCTGTGCAAGGCTCTGGAATAATTGCAACATGTCCTGTTAACACAGGGAATGTAGTGGGGGATATCCAGGGGATAAGCTAGAGATGTCCCACTGGGGAGGGATGGAGATAAGTGGTACAGAACTACATCTGCAGGACACCCACTCCATTAGTTCAGCTTCTCACGGAAAAGCTGGCATGTGTGAATGGATTGTGCAGGAATTTGGCATATGACTTTTTGCACAGTTTTGGTTTGCCATTTCTGTAGTTTGTGCGAGCACATGTGCTTATTGACTGGCACATTTCTTTGGAATTGCATTTAATAGTCCTAGCTGTATCTTCATGAGGTTTTTGTTTTGGAACAGTGCAAGGCAACACAGTGGAATAATGTTAACTTCGGTTGCTTGAGCCAGTTAAGATTTTTACGAGTGCACCAGTAAGAGTCATTATGTTATTCACCCAGCTCTGAAGTTTGCATGTAACTTACGGCTAACTGAACATCCACTAGAATGATTAGCATCAAAAATCACATTTTTGTTTACATTTTCAATTTTTATTTCTGTAGCAGATTCATTACCCATGGATTAACAATGTGAATCTGAACAAAAATCTTTCCATTTTGATTTAGCTCATAGGACCTTTTCCAACTGTATCCCAGTTGGAAATCCAACCTTGTGGAGTCCCAAATTTGGCAGAAGAAAGGTGCTGCTGGAAACACTATTTTCCAGTTTCTCAATCATTTATGTATGAATATGAAGTTACACACTGAGTATTATTTGGCCAAATAATTTGCTTCAAGAGTTAGGTTTATGATTCTTTTCCAAAAAGTGGAGACTTGAGTGTATTTGGTGTATCACTCTTACCACATGTAGCTCTGCAATTCCAGAGGGCTCAGGCTGTCTTCCCTAGCTTTCAAAAACTATGAGAAGCTAAGTAAGAGTCACAGGTTATTTATTTAGTGCCAAAAAACTTGATAATGCAAACCTTACTATTGAAAGGTCAGGTATTTAATGTCCTAATAAAGAACACTGTGCATGCGAAACTAATCTGATTGCAAATCTGATTGGCAGTGTTCACGAAATTGCTGCCAAAAATCCTTACGGGAAGTTGTAAACTGATATCCCAAATCAATTAGGACACAGCACTGTATTATAATTCTTAGCCATCTTTTCATCTGCTGGAGTAATAATACCTTTGGAGATCTTTCTTGAAGATGTTTCAGAGGTCGTGTTTTAACTTCAACATTAGGGGTCAGAGATTTTGAGTTTGTCTGTTTGTCTCTTCATTTCAACATTGCTGCACCAGGGTTTTTTGCATTCCTGTAAATAACCTGCAAGGACAGAACACCCTGGAGCTGTACATCATTGTGCCTCTTGCTGGGATCTTTTTAAGGCTCCTGGTCAAAAACCCAGAATTTCAGTTTTGTGGGAGTTTTGATCCCTTTTTAAAATATCTGTTTTCTTTCCAGACTGAAATACAACCAGAGAGAAATACACAGGGAGGTGCGGCTGCACACACAGTTTTGGAATGTCTCATTAAGTGAAATTTCAACAAAAGACTGAGTTTTCTAACTGAAAGATTTTGTATTGATAAAATCAAGATGCTTCATTTTAATGTCATTATTCTGTTAAAATATAATACGAAGGAAAAAGTCTTGAGATTAAAAGGTTTTTTTTCTGAAATGCAAGATCTTGGATATTTTGCCCTCTTCCCCAGTGGCATTTCAGTGAAATCACTGTGTTTCTGGCGAGTACCTACAGCTGAACCAAATGGCAACATTCCACTGGAAAATTTACATCCAGCTGTTGAAATTTTCTTCCACTGTATGTTCAATCGTGAACTCACTTTGTTCACATCATGACAATTATAGATATCTTATCTGTCTGGCATCTTAATTAGCAGATTATTAATCTAAGGCTTCAACCTTTCTGGTTACTGATAGTCTGTGTTTTCTAACCCTTCAGTTAGTCTATGCATTCATACATGATATGGTTTTCATATATTCTAAGTTTTCATGAAGCACAGACTCTTAAATTATGTCTGGTTTAACACCAAGATTATGGCTAAAATGGAAGAGCAAAACCAGAAAGGTTTGGCAAGGATCATGCCTTAAATGGATCTTTAATTTATTTTTCCTCCGAGGGCACTCATGCTGAAGTTTCCAGCAGCTTTTGGTTTTAAGTGACAAAAAGGCTTCACATCAGTGCAGCGGGAGAAGTTTCTCCTGTGTAGGTAGTTTGCTGAAAAGTTTAAGGTTTATGGGATTAAATTTATCCTGTATCTGTCAGATAGTTGTATTGCTGTCAGCAAACCTGTAGTCATTTCTAAATGACTGGTTCATTTACATTAGGTTCTTCCCTTTGACAGGGAACTTTTGATAACCTCTAAATTGTTTGTACATTGTGGATTTATCACCTTTACTTAAGGTCTGGAGTTGAGCTGTAGTCATGTTTGTGTGCAGCTGTACTATTCTGCAAAGGGCATACTCGTGAGATCACGTGTAAATGCTTCCAGCAGGATGAATGGCCCACTGGATTCAGAAGAAAGCTTCTGACACATCCCCACTGACCGGCTGTGCTCCTTTCCTTTCGTGTGGGGAACAGATGAAGCTACAGCTTACACAGTCTCAATTATACCATAGGAACAAAACTGAAATAGTTGAATTTTGGAAGTTTGTTCAAGATTTGTCCCTCATGGTAACACTGAAAAAAATAAGACTGTTACGGTGGTGGGCAGGAGTATCTGCTGTTTGAATAAAGCTTAGAAATTCTAAACATGTACTTGTGCAACTTAAGCACAAATAGAACAGATTTGATTCAGCATAGCTCCAAAAATTTGTGTTTTGGTTCCTTACACATACTTTTCACACCATCTCTTTGTTGATGTGGAATCATGTTTGTCCTGAAACTGTTTTTCCAAACTGAGCTTTCATTACTTTTGTGGAAATTACGTGTTTCTTTTATGTTTTGAAAACCAAACCCCCGGACGAAGAGTTACAATCATATCGTCTCTAATTCACAGACGTAGGTTCATTTCTCACCCTCAGAAAGAGTTTGTCCAATGACATGAACTTCTGCATCCCATTATGGTAATTGCATACATGAATCATGGAATCGTGATGACATGTGAGGCTGTCCAAAAATTTGGGATGACTTTTTAAACATCTCAAAAACTATACATTGGATTCTGTATGGGTGGATGTCTGTGCCCTGGAAAGATTTGATGACATCTGACTGGTAGTTCCTTCATACTGGGGATGCTGCCAAAAGCAGCAGGAGAAATAAAAAACAGAGCAGAGAAGAATAAAAACTCTAACCATGTACTTGATCCCACAGGAATCTTCATCCCTGTATTCAATACCGTAATATCATCAGAAAGATGGCCATCAACACAATGTGTACCGAAAGCTTCGGGGCTGGAACACTTTCCAGGAGCAAGAGAGCTGAGGAAAAGGCATGGAAGGAAGAGGAAGAATGGCAAATCATCGGGGTATTTGAAGTAAATGTCAGTGCCAGTACAGAGAAATATATTTGCCACTAAGCTCTGCTGACATTTTCACTTTTAAGATCTTTTTTACAGTTGGTTCTGGTCTGGACATGTCTGTCACTTGGGACTTGTGTTTTTCAAGATGGCCATTTTGCTCAGGCTGAATGTGCTTTTAAATGCCTCACTTTTAAGTTTTTTTTTCCTGAGGTGAAGAACAAATTTGAGAAAACACATTGATTTTTCTATATGACAAAAGATTTCTGAAGGCTGAGAGGCTGAAGGGGATTAATGCTTCCAGGATTTGAAAGGTGACTAAAAATTTGGCAGAAAGATGATACGGTAAGAAAAGTATTCCTCCTTACCATCTTGTGAAAATTTTCCTATGTTTGGCCAGTCTGCACATGTATGAAAAATCTGTTTTCATGTAATAATGTGTTTCTTTATAGCTCCAAATGCTAGCAGGACTTTCTGTCACAGTAACTGGGTTTTATGTAAATCCTACATCCTGTGAAAGATTACAACATAAAATCCATAATACAAGCTGTCTTATATTATGGATCTAATATCTATCAGCTGTTTTCTCTCCTAGTTGCAGGAGCCATGCATGGTTTGCCTCAGATGTCCTTCTGGATCCTTGTGGTAAACGCTGCAGGGCCTTGCAAAACCCTGCCCTCTTTGCTCACTGTGATGATCCTTTTGCCACTTCTGGCAGGCGAGGAAGAGAGTGTAGAAGAAGGATGTCCTGGCTGGGACAACAACTGCAGAACTTCAGGGAAAGAGAGGCTGGTACAAGTGCAAGAGAGCTGAAGAAAAGGCCTGGAAAGGAGAGGAAGAACCTGTGGCAGGTTTGAGAGAGGAAGGAGTAGCAACAGAGGTTCCAACACCTCTTGACCTGTTCCAACAGGTCCCCAGCCTTCTTATGTTGGTGGCCCCAGAGCTGGATGTGGTATTCTAGGTGTGTTCTCATGAGAGTGGAATAGAGGGGGAGAATCCATTTCCTCTAAATTTATCTCCAAAAGACAGTTTCAGCATGGTATTTTAAAAGAAAGGGAAAAGAATCCTGGAAAAGACAATCTGTAGAGGCAGTACTAGAGTTGCCACAAGCAGTTTTGTGCAGTTATGGATGTGATCAGTTAATTTAATGAGCCAAGCCGGTTTTGTCATTTACCTGTGAGCGGCTGAGGTCACTTGGTCTGCTCAGCCTGGAGGAGACTGAGCGGAGACCTCATTGCAGCCTACAATTGCGTCGTGAAAGGAAGAGGAAGGGCAAGCACTGATGTCTTCCCTGTGGTGCCCCGTGACAGCACTCGAGGGAGTGGCCTGGAGCTGTGTCAGGGGAGGTTTAAGCTGGATATTAGGAAAAGGTTCTTCACCGAGAGGGTGGGTGGGTACTGGCACAGGCTCCCCAGGGCAGTGGTCACAGCACGAAGCCTGGCAGAGCTCAAAAAGCTTTTGGACAATGCTCTCAGGCACATGGTGTGACTCTTGGTGTGTCTTATGCAGGGCCAGGACTTGGACTCGATGATCCTTTTGGGTTCCTTCCAACTCAGGGTATTCTGTGATGCTGTGAAGCACGGCTTTGCTGAGACTTCGTGCCCTCAGAGCTTTGGGTTTTATTTCAGTCACTCGCTTTGGGAAGGAAACCCAAGGAACAGACCCGTGGAAAGCGGCGGAGCTTCCCTCGGCGGGCAGCC